>JAJOOR010035090.1:0-18332 GCA_036250505.1 Solanum acaule | reverse complement strand
CTCAATTTGACCCCCTGAATAAGAATATGAAGTCGAATTTCCGAAATGATGCACGGATTTTGAGATATATGGAAATTACAATTATAGGTGTTTCCGAAGCACATTTTCGGGCATTTTTGGGGTCGTTTCATTCAATCATCAACATTTAGAAAACATGAGTTAGATCTGGATTTCATCATAAGTTCATGTAATTCTATCAATTCATGCTTGATTTTACTATACTCTTCCCTTCATAATCAAAATCCCACATCATACGACCTTAATTTAAAACATGGGGATTACATGGGTTCATAGCAGAATCATCATAAAATTATAGTATCTCATCAATTCATACGTATGAGATCATAATCCAATCATTTAAATCAATAATTAAGAGAACCCATGAAATTGAAGAAAACCCTAACTCACTTGGGATTTCTAACTTTGAAAATAGGAGGATTTGGGAACTCCGTGAATGATTGGAATCCCTGGATGAAAACTATCATACCTCAAAGCCAATTCAATGGATGAATTGAGACTTGAATTGAAAACCTTAGGTTGAATCCTTCTTCTTCACGCTTTCTAAAGATAGTAATATTTGAGAGTTCTTCTTTTTGGTGAATTTCGAAGAGAATGAAAGGAATGAACTGATTTGGGGGTTGGAATGACTTATATAGGGTCCTTAGTGATGGGTAATACGACGTAGTATAGAGATAAAATAATTAGGAAAAACCTCTACTGCCCTTAAACTTAACTGACAGGCCACTATTCACGGCCACGACTAACGGTCCATAGTCAGGACGATGGTCCATCCTGCACAACCATTATTCGTGGTCAAAAACATTGGTCAGGCGGTCTGTTCCACAAGCCCTCGACCATGTACTATGGTCACATGAACTCTTTGTTGATTCAGGCTGTGGTTCAAACTTTCTTAACCCCCTTTTTAGGTGCCATCCACGGGCTGTGGGTGGCGTCCGTTTGTTGGCTCCTGCAGCTTTTGAAAAATGTTATCTTACCCTCTTTCAGATCTGGGGTGTTATAATATCTCCCCATTGAGATCATTCGTCCCCGAATGAAATTCAAGCTAGTATGAAAAGAGTAGGAGAGGAACAAATAACCCAATCATCAATGCAGCTTTAACTAAATGTGTATAACTAAGGAGGAACTATCGACTCCAAGCTAGGATGTTATCAAAACATCAGAAGAGGGGTGGAACTAAATCTAACTATCATGACCCAGCAGTACCCCTAGATGTACCAAGGCATCTAGAGCCCCGAAAGGCACTATGTAAGCCACTTAGCATATCATAGCATAGATATGGAACAATAAAGAGTGAAAACACATTTTGTGACACCCTGTAATTTAGTCGGTCAACTAGGGCTAAGTGTGAGGGCAACAAGAGCAAAGGCAAGGAGCAAGGGCAAAAGCCAAGGGGCAAGGCCCAAGCCAAGGGACAAGGTTGCCCCAAGCTTGGAATGCACTGCCGCATCTCTATGACCACCGCCATGAACAGAGTTGAGGACCATGGTTCGTGGTGTAGTTTGTGAAGGACAAGGCAGTAGTTCCCTTGAAGCTACGTCAAAGTGGATCACCTTCACAAGCCACTGCACTGCCAGTGGTAAAGACCACGACTTGTGGGAAGGCTCGTGAAGGTGCCTTCAACTTCTGGAGGCCAAGACCTCATGGAATGGCCACTGGTCCATGACCACGATGAGCACCATGGCCAGTGGTGAGGACTACGGCTTGTGGTCTCTTTCGTGTAGGCTAGCACCAGGCTTCCAACTAAGGGTCATTTTAGGAAATTACTTTTAAATTTAAAATGAACTGAGGTCGTTTTGCCTAAGTAGTATACATCAATATAAGCAATTTTAACCCTTTAAAAACCCCAATAAAGTCATTATTTCTGAAGACCCAAATCAAATTCCCCAAAACATCTCCTCTCAAATATTTCTCTCTCTAGAACTAGAAAAAGAAGAAGAAGAAGATGATGATGATGATGAAAAATATAGTTCAAGCTAGGCCAAATCTTCAAAGCTTTTTGAGGGCTTTTTCTTCAAGGTATGATAGCTTATTAATCCATGGATTATTCCATCCATGGAGCCTCCTAGAAATCCCCCAATTTGATGAAGAATTCACTAATTCAAGTTAGGGTTTCTTCAATGTTGTGGGTTATGATCTACGTTGATCCAATTGAGGGGATATTGATTGTTTAGGATATAATTAGTAGTGAATCATCTTATTATGATGAAATCACATGTTTTCTATGCCTGAACCTAGTCTAATTGATGAATTTGAAGTAATGTGGATTTATCCCTTGAAGAGGGAAATTGAGAATTTAGAGATAATCTTCTAGGGTTGATGACATGTATAGTAATTGTTCAAGAATAAAAGCATGTAGACATGATTTGAATTAGAATAATGTATGTGTGATGGATCATGACTAGTAAGGCTTGCGATTGAACATTTATAATGATATTGAAACATGTGATTAGAAGGCCTTGCAATCTAGGTATGTAAGATGATTGTAAGAAGTAAAGATTTGAGAGTAAGGCTTGTATTCGTGAATGTGGATTTCTATGGTTTTGAGAGTAAATCTAATAAGTTGAATTATGCTTGTAATGACTTTGATAGTGAAGGCTATATGAGAATGGTATACTCGTAGATATCATTTATGTGGAAGAACTTTACCCACCTTATCTACCTTATGAATGTTTGAATGCATAAAGTGATAGAATAACTTGAAACATGGATTGGTTGTCAAGGACATACCTCCATGACTCATGAGTTGAATAAGGCTTAATAACTAGTCTAAGGGGTGTATGCTTGGCCCCGAATGGATATTGACAATTAGATGGGGGCTCACACAAAGTTGGTTTTGGGCTTCCAAAATAAAGGAGGCTTACATCTAGTCTAGTCCGGGCTTCCAAAGTAAGGGGGAACTCTCACATAGTAGGGTTCGGGTTTCCCAAATTAGGTCTTACGAGATGGAATCCTTCCCAAAGAGAAGTCCAAGATTCTCGTAGCAATCTCCGTATAAAATTAAGTAAGACATACTTGAAAAACTATCTCCTAGTGTCAAAAACATTAATGAACTAAGACATGCTTAATGAAGTATCTCCTAAAGTTCATCCAATGAACAAAGACATGCTTGAGAAAGCATCTCCAAGTGTTAAAACATAATGAACTAAGACATGCTTGAGAAATCATCTACAAGTGTTCAAAAACATAATGAACTAAGACATGCTTGAGAAAACATCTCCAACAACAAGAGTCTTTGCTTGTGAGACCATATAGGGAGAAGCCTCTAAGTTCTTGGCTTTATAAGCTGAGATTGGGAGTTTGAGGAAGGACGTAGACTACCTTAAGTCTATTGACTTCACTTCACTAATAGAGAGGGAAGATGATAAGGATGCTCCTGAGACCACCAGAGATATGCAGAGGGCTGGCGCAGCACATGGAGAGTCAGATGTAGAGACCGATGCGGAGTTGATATCAATGGATGCTAAGGAGACACAGGAGAGCAGAGACGAGGGCATATTCAGAGACTTGACCGATCTTATAGAGACGGCTGAACAGTCGATAATCTAGACATTGCCGGCTGAGACATCCACAACATCTCCTAGCAGATCTGGCACTGCTATGCAGTCTGAAACTTCTCCAGGTACTGGTGCCCATATACAGACTGCTCCATCAGCCAATAAGACCCTGACATAGAGAGAGACTGCATAGACAGGACCTTTCTTCACCCTCTCTCTGTGTATCTTTACTTTTCCTTTTGGATTCCGTATTATTTGCATTTGAGGCCAAACACTCTTATTTGTGGTGGGGTGAGGCCCACCTTGTTTTTCTTGTTTCGGATAAATGTGTTTTGGTGTACATTTGGGTTGTCTGTTTTTAATTGTGTTTCATAAAACTGCTTTACGATTGTTTGATCTTGTGGCTACGTTTAATTTTATTTGCAAAATGATTTTGACCCTTCCGAAAAATATTGAATTTTTCACACATTTTAGCCACCCCTCATAAGTTGATGTGGCCGTTCTTTTGCAAAAAAATTGGGTCTCGATTTTGATCAATACAGAGGGCTTGAATAGTGCTCTCAATCAAAGGAACATGAATGTACTGCTACGATGAGGCCAAATGAAGTTGCATAGACAATATGTAAACTCTTTGCATCTCGTTGTGATTAGCCATTTATCGAATTGATTCTCTTTTAATGACCGTTGCACACTAGCGAAAGTGTGTGGTCTTCTTTGACTTAAGTGTCGATGCCTCATGTGATTAGCTTGCCTTGAACCTTGTATGAATAAACCTAGAATTTGCCCTGTTAGTCTGATTGATTTAGAAAGGTGTGCTCTTGAAATGATCTTAGGCAACTTTAAAGAGTATGAAACAAATTTTACATGTACCTCTTTTGTGGCCTATTCGTGAGCATGTGAAACTCTTTTTGAACACCCTTTGAACCTAACCTCCCTTTGGAAGAACCTTGATGAACCCTAGATCATACATGACCCACTACCAATAATCCTCTTGATTATTGGTTTCGCGAATAGCGAACTTAGGCCAAAAGCCTAAATGACCATACCTTGGCACTCATCCCCATTACAAGCCTTAGAAAGACCTTTTTGATCTTGAGTAAACCGAAGCAAAAGTCGATGGGAAAATAAGGGAAAACCTATGGGTAAAAACATGCATTGTGTTCCTCCTTCTGAGTGTAAGCGTTGCATCTGATTCATGATCTTGAATTGATTAACCTCTGTGTGTGAATATAGAATCATTCTTTATGTGAGGGAATTTAGATACTTAATGTTGAGCTTGATTGCACAAGTAGCAAATATTGCGAGCATGAGAATATTTGGTAATGGTGTCTCACAACATGAATATTTGAGTACACAATTGATCCTTGCATAAATAAATTTGCGTCTACTTGTGTGCATTCATGATTTAGTCTTCTGTAGAACTATTTTAGACACCTTGTTGAACGGTTGAACTTGAGTTTGCTTGAGGACCTGTAAAAGTTTAAGTTAGGGGTGTTGATGAATCCACAAATTGGACTCATTTAGGGCTTTTTTTTTTTTATAGGAATAGTGTCCTCAAATGCTTATTTTGTCACAATATCTTATTAAAAAGTCTTAAGTTTCAGGTATTTAAAATTTTTGTGGAAGCATGGACACTTAGGCACAAAAAGACTGAAAAGAATGAAGAAGCGGAAGCATTCCCATCGCCATGGCGATGCGGCGAAGGGACGCACTACACCTTTTGTTCCAGTACGTGAAGCCCTGAAGGAGCAAGATCAAAAAGGCGATGAAAGGAGCAGTTGGCGTTTCGTCGAATAATTCCGCGAAGCAGTACTATGTCGCCCAATGAGACGAAGCACCATGATGTTGAAGGCTAGTGCAAGACGACGATGAACTACACCAAAGGGTGAATCGCCGAGTTAATCGGCAATTACGACTAACCTCACCGAATGATCCGCCAGCACCATTTTCTGAAGTCTATAAATACTAATCTTTTTATTAATTCTCAAGGGTCGAACATTTATTTTAATTTCCAGAATAAAATATTACTTTTATTGAGATATTTTCTCTCAAGTTTGGAGAGGATTTTTGAGAAACTTGAAGAAAGAAGGATTTCATCTTCCCTAAGTTGGAAGTGCGTCTTCTCCATTCTTCTTCCTTTGCTTAAATCAAGGTCTAATTCATTATACCCATTTGAGTTTAGTATCATTTTAGGTATATTTTGTTATTTCTTGA
Source organism: Solanum acaule (assembly GCA_036250505.1). Lineage (NCBI taxonomy): Eukaryota > Viridiplantae > Streptophyta > Magnoliopsida > Solanales > Solanaceae > Solanum > Solanum acaule. The sequence goes on along the minus strand of JAJOOR010035090.1, from coordinate 12,603 downwards.
TGTGTGGCTAAAAACCCCATTCTTGGGGTGTGATTTAGCAAATATGTGTTGATATTGTTATTGGGTCTTACTTGTTGATAGGATAGATGTATTTTAATGGTGATTTCAACTAGTGGTTGTGGTTTAATATAATGGTTTTGTAGTTTCAAATACAAATCCACCCATGTGTTTTTGGCTTGCCTGAGAGGGTGGTCGCAAAACCAAGACACCGATGGCCTAAGGAGTGGGTCGACATAAGGTTCAGCCTGAGAGAGTGAGCCCTAGACCCATATCCTAACACTCAGCTGGAGAGAGTGAGTGGGGTAAGGCGTAGGCTGGCCTTCATGCGACAAATGGGTGTCAGAGAGGAATGCATTTGGAACGGGGTAAGTTGCCCGAGAGGGAACTTTTTTCCATCTGAAGCATAGCCTAGTCACTATTATCTTGCAATTTCCTATCGAAAGCATGTACCCAACGATTTAACTCAACATGTATTGCGGTGACACCAAAAGAACTTGTCCCCATACTTGATCTTCTTATTATTTTTGTTGTGTTTTTTACTACTTTTGACAAAAACCCCCATTTGATATTTGACACCTTTGTGTCACCCCTTTTAATTTACAATATTTTTAATCGTTAATGTCTTTATCTATGACTAGTTTGAACTTAATTTTATTTTTTTACTAATTCTCAAAACCACTACCTTGGGACACGAACCCAACCCTTGGTTGGGTTATTAAATTATCGACGCTCGTAGACAGTCGTATTTTAGGTTAGTGTCATTGTTCACGATAAGCATCAAAATGGCGCCACTGCCGGGGTGTGGTGTTGTTTGAGAATTTGTAGTTTAATAGAGTTTATGTTCTTATTAGTTGTAGTGTCACTAACTTTACTTTTAGTTTTGTTCTTCGTTGAGTTGTCCATTTAGATGTGCATGGCTGAGCAGAGTAGAGGCAATTTTGTTGAAATGAGCCAAGGATTCCAAAATGACCTCACACTGACCGCAGTGGCATCTTAGCTAAACGACTTGGCCACCAAAATCTCAGAGGTGGAAGTCCAATGCAACAACAAGGGGAGGTATATACCCCCTCATGAGCAGAGAAAGTCTAGAGGTAGGGAAAAATTGTGTCGAGGACAAACTTCAAATCATTCTCCAAAAGATCACCAATCAAGATCGAGTGTTGGATGAAATAAAAGAGAAAATTGAAGTGTTGAATCAAATGATTGGATCTCACTCTAGATCAATCCAGCTAATCAGGTCACTCCTGAGTTTTGCAGTGCCTCATCTCCACCTAAATGACATATTGGGGTCACCTGGTGACACTAGGGCCAACCCCAATAACAGAGAATGAGAAAGGACTTGCGTCATGCCACGACATTAACTAAGGCGCTTCTTGGGAGGCAACCCAAGGTGATGTTGCTTTAAGTTATTCTTTTCGAATAATGGTGTGCTGATTTTGTAGGTTAAAGTGAGAGAGATGTTGAAAAGTGCAAGTTCGCGAGCCAAGGATCCAGTTGGGGAATCGCCGAACCTATCGGTGATTATGATTTAATCTGCCGTTGTGACCCCAAAATAAGGGATGTACTATAAAACATGGTGATATGAGTATACGTTCGGCGTATCGCCGAGTTGATCGATGACAAGACTAATGTCGCCGAATGGCTGAGAACTGAATGGTTATATAAAGGCCAAAGGTCAAAATTTTGAATCTCTCACTTTCCCTCATTTCAAACACCTCAAAAATCACACCAAAGGTACTTTTTCCAAGATTTTGCCTTCCATTAGTATTTTAGTCAGTGACTAGTAGTTGGGGTTGGATTTCTTTGCTACCTAGCGATTCAAAAAGCAATTTGATCAGCCTCAAAGGTTAGTCTCTAAAACTCCAAAAAAAAAATTGATAATTTTGCACTCTCTTGCAATTATAGTACCAGGATGATGTGTACTAAGCCTCTCTGATAGAAATTGGGTGTTCTGATGCTAATATTAAATCAAAAATTTTGTGTGAAATGCTTTAATAGTCGATTGCCTTAGTGTTTATGCTTTGATTTGAATGAAATTGAAGTGGGTGTTGCGTAATCATTTATAGGTTGGTCGTGCTAAATAACCAAATTGAAGTGGCCTATATCTGTCCTAAATAATGAAAAGTGCTCATAGAAGAATGGGTTACAACATTCCTAACGGTAATCTTAGTTAAATAGCCAAATTTGGAAAAACCGGAAGAAGTCTGAGTATTCCGGGATGATGGGAAGTATGGGTCTTGCGTAAATTTTGTGTATACATACTTTGATTTCATTTCCAGAGCTTGTAATGTCGATTCTAAGAAGTGGATTTAAATATAGGCACGTTGAATCATTCGCCGAGCTTGGTCGTGCTCGCCAAACGACTCTGTGGTTCGCCTACTGGTCTTAGATCGCCCTTCATTCATGTCCATAGTGCTGAGAGATCTCTAACTTTTTGCGGACACATTCGTGATCACCTAAACTAGTTGACGACTCGTCGATAGGACTTTAGACCGCCCTTTGCATGCCCCCTTTTGGCCCTCTTACACTGTATCTTTTGGCGGACAACCTTGTCGTCGCCGAAAGTAGTCGGTATCTCGCCAAATAGAATTTTTCATCTCTACATCGACTACATTTCAAGCTAATTCTTTCGGCGAGTTCAACCTAGATAGCTAAAGAGATTTTGCGATTCGCTGACTGTATCAGCGAGTCCTTCTGTAATAAGATTTTCTGTGTTTGAGTTGAGTTTCGCCTAATCTCTTGGTCTTTTGCAGATATGGTACGCACAAACATAAAAGATCCACCTCAGAAAAAGGCAAAGAGAATTACAATCATTGAAGGAGGATCACATCCTTCACAGAAAAGAAAGCAAGATGTCCCACCGGGAGATAAAGGCAAACGAAAGAAGCATATCTCTAGAAAAGGGTCACTTATTGAGCCAGATTTTTCTGAGCGGGAAGATGAACAACCCTTGATTCACGGACATAATAGGCTCAGGGATAGACATTAATCAACACCTATCAGAATAACATCAGCTGCCACTTCTCCGACTACCGAATCAGTGCCAAACCCGCAACCACTTTTGGTTGCCCCTGCACTCCTCGTTGCTCAATCTCCACCCAGATTGCTTAACAGATTGAAAGGGCGATTTCTTACGAACCATTCTAGAAGAAAGTTACTATCTATGGATGGTTTGGAAGGTAAGCATGCTGAGGTGCTTCATATGCTCAAGTATCATGAGTTCGAGCAGTTCACTAGGCCACGGGGCCATTATATCCCTTCCAAGGTTTGAGATTCTACTAAGCCTATGGGGAGTTGGTCCCGAAAAATAAGAAAAAGGCTAGTCAGTTCCGATCGGTGAAGTCGGTTATGGTTAGGGGCAAGCAGGTAGAGTGTCACATCAAGCATATTAATGTTGTACTAGGACGATTGTTGCATTCGGTAGTGCCCTACCAGGGTTTGCCTATTGTTCCGTCCCTGGATGATTTGAAGGGTTGGTTAGCTACGATGATTTCTGATATCACCCCTAGTGGTTGGGTGCGGGAGCTTCGATTGAGAAGAGGGATATGAACATCGCCTCCCGGTACTAGTTTGGCTTCATCAGCAACACTATCATGCCATCCCAGAGCGAGTCCATTCTGGGCCATCCTAAGGCGGGTTCCCCTGGTTCTATCATGGCCAAGAGACGGATTGACCTAGGATTTTTTGTCTCACAGGATATGGATATGAGAGCCAAATTGAGACAAACATCTCTGCCTTTTCCTATTCTGATAATCGAGTTATGTCAGCTTGTCGGAGTATACCGAGACCCTGCCAATGATAAAAAGGTCACCCCATCTTCTTCCACTGATATTCGGCGTATAGAGGTCGAGTTCACATGAGAGGAGGTTGACAAGATGAGAGCAGCCCCAACAGATACTTCTTCAGAGGTCGATGCTTACTCATTACTAGTAGAGGAATCCTCAACAACTCCAGCTTTGGAGCCTTCAAGTATACCCGCTCCTTCTTCCCATTCACATACTCCAGGTACATTTTCTTCCTCCCAACCAGCCAAGATCACTCAGGCCATGATCCTGCAGATAGGGCAGTTGGCCTATTCAGTTGATGTGAGAGATACCGGACCGGAAAAGTCCATTCCAGAGATGATCAACAGGGCCATACTAGCAGTACTTACCCCACATAGACTATTGTTAATGCCCTGACAGTGAGAGTCATTGCTTGAGAGAGAAGATAAGGATATGCCTCTGAGTTGGCATCTTTAATAGCTGAGATTTCGAGTTTGATGAAGGATGTAGATTACCTTAAGTCTACTGACTTCACATCACTAATAGAGAGGGCAGATGATAAGGATGATCTTGAGACCACCGGAGATGTGTAGGGGGATGGCGCAGCACATTCAGAGTCGGATGAAGAGATTGATGAGGAGTTGATATCAATGGATGCTGAGGAGACACAAAAGAGCAGATATGAGAAAATGTTCAGAGACTTGACAGATCTTATAGAGACGGTTGTGTAGCCGGTGATCCAGACATTGCCGGCTAAGATGTCCACAACAGCTCCTAGCGGATCTGGCACTACTATTTAGTCTGAGACTACTCCGGGTACTGATGCCCATTTACAGACTGCTCCATCAGACACTTAGACCCCGACAAAGAGAGAGACTGCCTAGACAAGACCTTTCTTCACCGTCTCTCTGTCTTTCTTTACTCTGCCTTTTGTATTCTATATTATTTGCATTTGAGGACAAAAACTCTTATTTGTGGTGGGGTGAGGTCCATCTTGATTTGCTTGTTTCGGATACTTGTGTTTTGGTTTACATTTGGGTTGTCTGTTTTTGATTGTTTTTTTAAAATTGCTTTGCGGATGTTTGAGCTTGTGGCTTCGTTTATTTTTATTTGCAAACTAATTTTGGCCCTTCCGAAAAATTTTGAATTTTTCGCACATTTTTGCCACCCCTCGTGAGTTGATGTGGCTGTTCTTTTGCAAAAATTTTGAGTCCTGGTTTCGATCATTATCGAGGACTTGAATGGTGCTCTCAATTGAATGAACATGAATGTACGGATACGATGAGGCCAAATAAAGTTGCATAGACAATATGTATACTCTTTGCATCTCTTTGTGATTAGCCATTTATCGAATTGATTCCCTTGTAATGGCCGTTGCACACTAGCGAAAGTGTGTGGTCTTGTTTTACTAAAGTGTTGATGCCTTGTGTGATTAGCTAGCCCTGAACCTTTCATGAATAAGTATAGAATTTGCCATGTTAGTCTGATTGATTTAGAAAGGTATGCTCTTGAAATGATCATAGGCAACTTTAAAGAGTGTGAGCCAAATTTGACATATACCTTTTTTGTGGCCTACCCGTGAGCGTGTGCAACTCTTTTTGAACACCCTTTGAACTTTACATCTGTTTAGAAGAACCTTGATGGACCCTAGACCTTACTTGACCCACTACCTATAATCCTCTTTATTTGTGGTTTAGCGAATAGCCAAATTAGGCCAAAAGCCTAAGTTGGGGATGTGGTAAAGAGGAAAAGGAGAAGTCAAGACGTGCAAGAAAAGTCCCCCTCAACCCCTGGTGTTGCAGAACAATGGAAACCTTAAATAAAAAACCCATATTTGTGGAATAAAGTACCAAGGAAATCGGGTTTCCAAGCAATCCATGGAGGTGAATAAAAAGATGACTTAGAAGCACTAGAACAAGAATTGATAAAGGAAAAGAAGGGAATGCCTTGAGAATGCCATATCTCACGAGGAAAAAAAGTCACTGAGCCTAAATGACCATACATTTGCACTCATCCCCATTACAAACCTAGAAAGATCTTTTTTATCTTGAGTAAGCCGAATCGAAAGACGATTGGAAATTAAGGACAAACCTATGGGTAAAAACATGCATTGTGTTCCTCTTTTTGAGTGTGAGGGCATTTAGATTCTTCATGTTGAGCTTGATTGCACAAGTAGCAAGTACTGTGAGCATGAGAATCTTTGGTAATGGTGTATCACAACTTGATTCTTTGATTACACAATTGATCCTTGCATAAGTAAATTTGAGTCTGGTTGTGTGCATTCATGATTTAGTCTTGTGTAGCACTACTTGAGACACCGTGTTAAAGTACTGAACCCGAGTTTGCTTGAGGACAAGCAAAAGTTTAAGTTGGGGGTGTTGATGAGTCTACAAATTGGACTCATATAGGGCTTTATTTTGATAGGAATAGTGTTCTCAAATGCTTATTTTGTCTCAATATCTGATGAAAACTCTTAAGTTTCACGTATTTGAAGTTTTAGTGGAAGTATGGACACTTAGGCGCAAAAAGGAACAAAAAGGCTGGAAAGAACGAAGACGGTGAAGCCTGCGCATCGCTAAGCATGCTTGGCGATTTGCCGAAGGGTTGCATGCCGCCCTTTATTCCAGTATGCGAAGCCCTGAAAGAGAAAAATCAAAAAGGCGATGAAAGGAGCAGTCGGCCTTACACCAAATAATTCTGCGAAGCAGTACTAGGTCACCCAATGACAGAGAGCACGACGATGCAGAAGGCTAGTGCAAGACGGCGATGAACTACACCAAAGGGCGAATCGCCGAGTTAATCGTTGATTCTGACTAACCTCGCCGAAAGATCCATCAACACTATTTTCTGAAGTTTATAAATACTAAACTTGTTATTAATTTTTAAGGGTCCAACATTTTTTTTAATATCCAGAATAGAATAGTACTTTTTTGGGATATTTTCTATCAAGTTTGGAGAGGGTTTTTGGGAGACTTGAAGAAAGAAGGATGTCATCTTCCCCAAATTAGAAGTTGGTCTTCTCTATTCTTATTTTTTTGCTTAAATCAAGGTTTAATTCCTTATACCCATTTAATTTTAGTATCATATTAGGTGTATTTTGTTATTTCTTGATGTGTGGCTAAAACCCCCCATTCTTGGGGTGTGATTTAGCAAATATGTGTTGATATTGTTGTTGGGTCTTACTTGCTGATAGGATAGATATATTTTAATGGTGATTTCAACTAGTGGTTGTGATTTAATTTAGTGTGTTTGTAGTTGCAAACCCATGTTTTTTTGGCTTGCCCGAGACGGAGGTCGTGAAACCAAGACCGCTAAACTGATGGCCTAAGGAGTGGGTCGACATGAGGTTCGGCCCGAGAGGGTGAGCCCTAGTCCCATATCCTAACACTGAGCTCGAGAGACTGAGTGGGATAAGGCGTAGGATGGCCTTCATGCGGAAAATGAATGTCCGAGAGGAATGCATTTGAAATGGGGTAAGTTGCTTGAGAGGGAACTTATTTTCATCTAAAGCTTAGCCTAGTCACTATTATCTTAAAAATTTCCTATCAAATGAGTGTACCCAACGATTTATCTAAAGTTGTATTGCGGTCACACCCTAAGAATTTGTCCCCATACTTGATCTTTTTATTATTTTTGTTGTGTTTTTGACTACTTGTGACAAAACCCCCATTTGATATTTCACACCTTTGTGTCACCCCTTTTAATTTACAATGTTTTTAATCGTTAATGTCTTTAGCTATGACTAGTTTGAACTTAATTTTATTTTTCTACTAATTCTCAAAACCACTCCCTTGGGACATGACCCCAACCCTTGGTTGGGTTACAATATTATCGACGATCGTAGACACTCGTGTAAGTTAGTGTCGTTTTTCACGATAAGCGTCAGGGTCTTATCCATGTATTGCACAAGCGTGCCTTGATGTGACTTATGGAGTGTTTCTCTTATGTTATGATAAACTAGAATCTTTGATTATACCTATTACTATGTTGTTATCTCTTATGCCTATAAGCCTATGTCTTATGATGATTTCTCTTAAGCTTATAACTTTTCTTATTGTCTCTTATGATTATGGTTCATGTCTTATGTTGACTAATACCTCTTATATGCTTATGTTAATGAATATTTATGCTATACCTCTTATTTAGTACATCATTATACTAACACATACTTTTGCCTACATTCTTCTCAAATTTAGGGTTCGGTGATATTGAATTCCGTCCTCGTGGCTAGGTTCATAGTAGAAGAAGAAGAGAAGTTTTGGTGAGTCCTTATAGCACTAAGGACTTGATCACCCTTTCCTTTTATATCTTTCTTTTGTGTTTAGACTTTTGTATGGGCTGTGTCCCTAACTCTTTTCAAGTATTAGATGGTTTGAGACAAGTGTAATATACTTCCTTTTCGTTTTATGAGACTTTAATTTCATGATTTTTTTTTTAAATATCCGTACTTTTATATTATCTTATATTGTGATATGCTAAGTGGCTTACATGGTGCCCTTTGGGGTTCTATGTGCCATGTTACATCTAGGGGGTACCCTTGGGTCGTGACTAGAATATCTATATTCTGATTCATACCAATGGTCCTTTGGTGCTCTACTTTAACTTGTTGACATTTCTGGCACATAGCGACGAATTCTGAACTACACCTCTTCATACCACTCCACTTATAGAATTCTCTCAAGACACGGTTCATCTTCAATAAACTAGAATGGATAGAGTATCTGGAACTATGAGCTTCTTCCATGATCCTCACTTGGAGTTCATCCACCTTTGGTACACACAATCTTCCTTGATACGTCAATACATCATCTCCCCTTGTTCAAAAGCCATCACTTTCTGCTTATCATCATTTGTCTTTTATTCGAGCAAAGCAGGGTCTTGGTCATCTTTCTCCTTCACCTCAGACACTAATGATGAGTTAGCCCCATTCATCATAACCACACCACCTTCTTTGGAATTCATTAACCGGGCTCTCAATCATACAAGTTTGTGCACATTTCTGGCTAATTCCGTCTTTCCTTCCTCAACATGAGCAGTACTACTAATAGATATCATGCTCAAAGCATCAGCAACAACATTAGCCTTAGTTGGGTTATAGAGAATACTCATTTCATAATCCTAGAGTAACTCCAACTAGCTCCTATGTCTGAGATTAAGCCCTTTCTAACTGAAAACATACTAAATACTCCTGTGATCGGTGAACTCTTCTACATGAACACCATAGTGATAGTGATGCTATATTTTCAAAGTAAACACTACACAAGCCAACTCGAGATTCAGAGTTGAATAATTGTTCTCGTGAATCTTAGGTTGTGCAGAGCCTTTAGCTATAACCTTACAATTCTGCATCAATACACAACCTAGTCAAATTTTGGACGCATCACAGTAGACAACAAAGCCTTGTGTACCATCTGGAAGGGTAAACACTGGAGGAGTAGTTAATCGGGTTTTTAATTTTGAAAGTTTTTCTCACAAGCTACGGACCATTGAAATTTTGTTGTCTTCTAGGTCAACTTTATGAATGGGGACTAAATAGATTAGAACCCCTCGACAAACCTTCTATAATAACCAGCCAATCTCAAGAAACTCCTTATATTAGTTGGAGATGTGGGTGTGGGCCATCTCTGCACTTCCTCAATCTTCTGACTGTCAACTCGGATTCCTTCTCCAGATATTATGTGCCCTATGAATTCCACAAACTCAAGCCAACACTCACACTGTGAAAATTTTGCATACAACTCTCTATCTCTGAGAGTTTGGAGGAACTACTCTAAGATGACTAGCATGATCCTAAGAGAGTCATCTTTCTTTCTTACATATAAGATTGGAGCTCCCCAAGGTGAGACACTTGGCCTAATGAAACATTTATCAAGAAGGTATTTCAACTTCACTTTTAACTCTTTTAACTCAGCTGGAGCCATTCTATATGGCGGGGTAGAGATAGGTCAATTATTAGGAACAATATCTATACCGAAGTCTAATTCTCTCTTAGAGGTACTGTGGTGATATCATCTGGAAAGACCTTTAGAAACTCACTCACAACTGGAAATGAAATGACCCTTAGGCACGGCTGAACTACTCCTCCACTCTATAACTAGCTCATTAGGAAACAAGAACTTTAGTGCTCGAATTTTACATTCAACTGAGGCATACCAAGCATGAAGCATGTCCATACCTAGAATAACATCTAAGTCTGCCATGTCTAACTCGACTAATTCAGCCATGCTGTCCTTGTGATTGACAGAGATGGTACAATTACGATAAACTCTCTCAGCTAGAATAGACTCACCAAAAGAGGTCGAAACACTGAAGGGCTAAAGAAGTCTCTAGGAAATGATATCAAAATCGCATAGCATTATACAGAGTCACAAAACATAGACTCCCACCTAGATCAAGCAATGCATATACATCAAAAGCAAAGACTTGAATCATACCAGTGATAACATTAGGTGAATTATCTTGCTCTTGGCGACTGGTAATAGCAAACAAACGGTTTTCTCCTCCGCATGTCCCTAAAATAGCTTTTCTAGGTGCAACTCTATCTATAGAGCTGCTGAAGAGGATTAGGACCTATTACCCCCGTTATAATGACCTTGCATGTTCTTAGTGCACTCTTTCATAAAGTGACATGTCTGACCACACTTGAAACAACCAGTGGAGCCATCACGACAACCTCCTCGGTTGTTTCTACCGCACTTAGCACATGTAGGAGTCTAGTTGGTCCCTTGTAGTGCACAACCTTTAGACTGAGCAGATGAAGCTCCTAAGTGCTCCTAATTCTGATTCTTGAACTCACATGTGTTCTTTGGAGCATGTGCACTTACAGGTAATGGAGAAGGTCCAGTTTTTTTTTGTTGAAAAGATGATTGGTTTGCATTACCCGCATTTTTTCTTCCCGGAATCATAACATGTTGTCTTAGCCTTCTTGCTGTGGAACTCTTAGACCCTATCTCTCAATTTGTCCTCCTCAACCAGTTACATATGGACCATATGCCTTGCTATGTCCATGTCCCCTATAAACATATCTCTCTTACCCTTTTTACTTGACAAGCAAGACAACCTAGACACAAACAAGCTCATCCTACTGCTCATATCAACAACCGTCTCTGGAGCATAGTGAGACAGTTGAGTGAACTTGAGGCTATAATCATGCACGCTCATGGATTCCTACTTAAGAGTGAGAAACTCTCTTACTTTTTCCTCTTTCAGCTCATTGGGAAAGAAATGGCCCATGAAAGCACTTTCAAACATAGCCCGACTCACAATTGGTACCCCTTCCGCCCTGCCCTTTTTACATTGGTCATACCAAATCCTCGCCACATCCTTGAGCTGGTATGCTGCGAAATCCACTCAATCAATATTTGCAACATGTATAACCCCAAACACCTTCTGCAGCTCCTCCATAATGTTCTCCGGATCCTCAGTTACATTTGACCCTGTGAATTCTGGAGTATTCATCCTCAAGAACTCACGGATCGTGGATGTATCAGCCACATCCTGACGAATCTCTCTTTGTTGCCCAGCTTGGTTAGCCACCACTTCACTCAACATCCGCATAGTATCCCAGGACTCAACATTAGTGACCGTTCCTTATGGGTTGCACTTATAGTGCATTGGGTAACCCTTGATCCCGAGGTTCAACATTTCTTCTAGTACGACGACCTCGAACAACTCTTCGTAGAGGCATCATCTGAATGGTACGCAGAAGCACGAATTAGAAAGAAATTTTAATAGAGATTACCACTATTTTACAAAAAGAGTAAGAAGGAAGGGAGATATTTCTTAAATATTATAGCCTCCTGATTATAGATGTGGCATGCACTTCACACCGATAACCAAGACTCTACTGATAGGGCTTCATAGACACGCTAGGACTCTTGAACTCTATGCTCTAATACTAAGTTTGTCATGCCCCGAGCCTACACCCTAGACTTAACTGGCACTCCAGAACCATTGATGGTCCCTAAACGAACCCTTGACCTGGATGCCTACTCAACAATATATGACCTCAACATTGAAAGATTAACTCAAATGTCTCAAGATAAATAACATAGAATATTTAAAGTATTCAGCTAGCCATAAAAAAGGCAAATAAAGTCTTAAACATTAACAATTGAAATGGAAAAGACTCATCAAAAACTACTGTCTATAAAGCCTCTAATAACTGCGATGGAAGTCCGAACAAGACCCACGAGATTCTAACATGACTGAAAATAAATATGGAAACCTCCAAAAGCAAGGATGCTCACCAAAACAAATCTGGAACTGCAAGTTGTATCAACAGGTGCCTGTTGATGACCTTGCATACCTGTATCTGCCCCATAAAATGATGAAGGTCAAATGGCGTTAATACATTGAATGTACGAGCATGTAAGGGGAACTCTAAAGCATAGACTTAAGCTTGAACAGATAAGAAGGAATAACATACCTCACCTCATCTCTACTTAACTCAAGGATACTCAACTCAATTATAAGACCAACAATAAAGATGGATTATACGGAAAGCTTTTTAAAAAGTAGATAATAACTAAATGTATATAATTATATAATAATAACTCTTTACTCTCATTTAGGAGATTTATAACCAACAACCATCACTATGAGCTATGTTATGAAACAACGTCTCACCCACACTGTCAAAATTGTCCTATACCTTGCCGGAGTATAAGACATCCTCAACTAAGTGTATCCATTAAGCTACTCTTAAAAGAAATAAGGAAACATCTAAAAAGTATGATCCTTTATCCATGTTGGCATACATGGTTTATGAAGATTTTGTGTTTTTTGAACTCATCCCCATATCGGTGCTCAGTACTACTCACAATAATACAAATATATA
>JAJOOR010035089.1:0-19303 GCA_036250505.1 Solanum acaule | reverse complement strand
TATATTAAGGACAGCTACTTCCTTCATATATGAGTTTGTAACAGTTCTTCTTAAAAATGAGTTTCATACATTCAAAGAAGTTATGTCTTCTACGGAATCGTCTTTTTGGAAAGAGGTTATCAATTGTGAGATTGATTCAATCACGAGCAATGATACTTGAAAGTTGGTTGATCTTCCTTATGAAATAAACCTTTGGTTTGAGAGTGTATCTTCAAATAAAGGAAAATGAAAGTCGATGGAACCATTGAAAAATACAAAGTAAGACTTATTATCAAAGGCTTTAGACAAAAATAAGATCTTGATTATTTCAACACATATTCTCCAGTAACTAAGATTGCATTCATTCGGATGTTAATTGCATTACATGCAGTATGTGGCCTTGGAGGAAGAAAGTTACATGGATAACCCGAGGGTTTTGTGGTTCCTAACAAAGAAAAAGAGGGTTGCAAACTTGTTAAGTCACTCTATGAACTAAAGGAAGCACCCAAATAATGGCATGCGAAGTTTGACAAAACCATATTAGGAAATGTATTTAAGATTAATGAAGATGATAAATGTGTTTACATTAAAGACACTCCAAATCATAAGATAATTGTTTGGTTTTATGTTGATGGCATGTTGATCATCAGTACAAACATTTCTGACATAAATGCTACTAAGTGTTTGCTAGAAAGCAAATTTGATATGAAAGACCTTAGAGTTATTGATGTTATCTTAGGTATAAGAATTCTTAGAACTCCACAAGATTTAGCATTGTGATAGTCTAATTACATTGCAAAGGTACTTGATAAGTTCAAATATTTGTATTTCATTACTGTCAAGATTTCAATAAATATGAGCTTTGCACTTTAAAAGAATGAAGGTGAAAGTGACTCACAATTGAATTATGCTAGAATATTTTAAGTACGATGTATATCACAAAGTGTACATGATCAAATATAATATGTGCTATTACAATTAAACTGAGCCAGTTCACGAATAATCCCAATCAAACTTATAGGATGACACAATAAAAAGAGTTTTTGAGTATTTAAAACATACTCAAAACTATGATTTGCATTATAACAAAAACCAATAGTATTGGAAGGATATAAAGATACAGATTGGATTACCGGGTCAAATGAAGTAAAATTCATGAGTGGATATGTATTTACTCTTGGTAGAGGATCGGTCTCCTATAAATCTTCCAAACAGACATGCATCACTTGCTCTACAATGGAATCTGAGTTTATCACTCTAGATAAGACCAATGAAGAAGCTAAATGACTCACAAATTTCTTGAAAGATATTTCTTTTTGGCCCAAACCTTTGGCACCAGTATGCATACACTGTGATCATCAAGCTGCAATAGGTAGGTCATGGATCATTATGTATAACGGAAAGTCTCATCATATAAGACGTAGACATAATACCGTTAGTGAATTACTCTCTAGTGGTTCTTTCACAATTGACTATGTGAAGTTAAAGAATAATGTGTCAGATCCACTTACAAAATGGCCTAATTGAAGAAAGAAATGGAAGATCATCTAAAGAAATGTGTTTAGGCTTAGGATAAGTCATCATGGTGGTAACTCTATCTAGTAGACTGGAGATTCCAAGTGATAAGTTTAGGAAGATCAAACAAATTTGTGACTGACGGTTCAATGGTATCAAATAACTCAATCCATTCTTGTGATGAAGACAATGTTTAAGAAAAAGGATAAAACATTAAGTCTTTTTAATGAGTTAATAAAACTTAAATTTTTAATGGTTTATAATTGTCACACATTTGACCAAATAATGTATCTTCATGATGACACGGTTAGGAATCACTTATGTGAGTGTGAAGTGTAAGCCTCTTCAAAGAGGATGATTGTAAAAGCCTATTCTCTATACACTCATTGAACCAGGAGGTGTTCATGGCTAAAACAAACACAGCTGTGTGAACCATAGAAGGTAAAAGATTGACTGTATGACATGTGGTTGTCTAGGTGTACACCAAAGCTTGACGGTTCAAAGATATTAAATCTACCGATTGACTGAGTATATCTAACATATGTTTACTACGAAAGTTTAAAGGGAAACATACTTATTTAGATGCAATTAATTCTTGCTTTAAAAATACACACTTGTTTGTTTCTTTTTCTTAGAGTCATTCCCATTCATTCAGAGGATTATTGGGTTTTAAAAGGTGTGAATGGAAAATGAAGAGTTATGACTTTTCAGAAAAGTTGCAGCTTTTATGAAGAGTTGTGACTTTGATGAAAAGTTGTGACTTTTATGAAAAGTTGCGGCTTTTATGAAGAGTTGTGACTTTTATGAATGGTTGTGACATTTAAGAAAATTTGTGACTTTTCCGTAAGATTGCACCTTTTACGAAGGGTTACGACTTTTGACTTTTGTAAAGAGTTGTGGCCTTTTTGATAAGACACAATAAACAATTATTTCCATTACCCTTTGTTGTCCATAAATAAAGGGTTTTCCTCTCATTTTTTAACAACAAATTTTTTGAACTTCTTCTTATTCTGCACAAAGAAATTTTAGTGTACTTTACTACCTTTGAGTGGTTCACTGATACCGTAGTTTTAGGTTCCAATACACTAGTGAGTAAGATTGTTCTATCTTGGGAGGATATATTCCCTAACCTCATGCACTAGAAGGGAATAAATTCCTTAAGAAAACATTGTGCATTTAGTGGGCTCGATTTTCTTCCTTGAGAAAAATATTTTTCATGTTCTTTTTTGTTAACTAGTTTTAATTTCTGGTTTTTGAAAATATACCTTGGAATTGATTGTTTCATATGAAGTTTATGTTCTTAGTATTTTAGAAATATAGAGTAACAACAAGTATTAATATAGATTTCATAGACAGTCAACTGGAGTTACTAAGTTAGATCAGTCTACATCTTGTCCCTAACATGAGACCATGATTATGGGTACAAAGTTAGATCAGTCTCATGGGTTTTCAGTACCTTAAGTCAAAGGTGGTGCCTTTGGTATTACTAGTGCTACATACATTATTAAGGTTGAGGTCAGAGATGATCCATTTTATGCTTATGTAGGCCGGCCAGAGGTTGAGTCTCTAAGTGTCCCTTCTTTGTATGCGATTTTTCAGTTTTAATCCTTGAGTTTCTGTGTTGCATTGATTAGGAGTAGTGGTTGGGTAACTTCCCATGTGATTTAGTGGGCTCAATTTTCTTCCTTGAGAAAAATATTTTTCAGGTTTTGTTTACTGGTTTTAATTTTCTGATTTTTGAAAATATTCCTTGAACTTTATTATTTCATATGAAGTTTTTGTTCTTAGTATTTTAGAAATATAGAGTAACATTAAGTATTAGTATAAATTTCATAGACAGTCAGTTAGAGCTACGAAGTTATAGGTACTAAGTTAGATCAGTCTCATGGGTTTTCAGTATCTTAAGTCAAAGGTGGTGCCTTTGGTGCTGCTAGTGCTACATCTGTTATTCAGTTTGAGGTCGGAGATGATCCATTCTATGCTTCTGTAGGCCGGCCAGAGGTCGAGTTTCCAAGTGTCCCTTCTTTGTATGGGATTTTTTAGTTTTACCCCTTGAGTTTCTGTGTTGCATTGATTAGGGATAGTGGTTGGGTAACTCCCCATGTCATTTAGTAGGCTCGATTTTCTTCGTTGAGAAAAATATTTTTCAGGTTCTTTTTTGTTTACTGGTTTTAATTCTCTAGTTTTTTGAAAATATTCCTTGAACTTTATTGTTTCATATGAAGTTTATGTTCTTAGTATTTTAGAAATATAAAGTAATAACAAGTATTAGTTTAGATTTCATAGACAGCCAGTTAGAGTTACTAAGTATTGGGTACTAAGTTAGATCAGTCTACATCTTGTCCCTAACATGAGACCATGATTATGGGTACAAAGTTAGACCAGTCTCATGGGTTTTCAGTACCTTAAGTCAAAGGTGGTGCCTTTGATGTTGCTAGTGTTACATCTATTATTCAGGTTGAGCCATTCTATGCTTCTGTAGGCCGGCCAGAGGTCGAGTCTCTATGTGTCCCTTCTTTGTATGTGATTTTTTGGTTTTATCCCTTGATTTTCCGTGTTGCATTGATTTGGAGTAGTGGTTGGGTAACTCCTCTTGTCATTGCCTTGCTAGTCTTATTTTGGTCTAAGTGTCCCTTCTTTGTATGCGATTTTGTGGTTTTACCCCTTTAGTTCCTTTGTTGCTTTTATTGGGAGTAGTGGTTGGGTAACTCCCTATGCTTTTTCCTTGCTAGTCCTATTTTGGTTTCTGTCTTGGGATTGTTGGTTTCCCTTTTTCCACCCATGTTTTGTGTTTTTTCCGTGATATTGATCCTTGTTTGATAGGTGGCTAGACAAGCCTTGCCCGGTGTGTGATTTGTGTGTTGTTGGGACTAGTTGGCTTAGGTGGTTGGGTAAGTTATGTGTCATCCATTTTTGGTAGTAGTTGGGAATTTTCTAGTTGCTAGAGTTTTGTGTTGGGTTCCCTTCTGTAGTTGTTGTTGATTTCTCCCTTTTCCTTAGTCTCTTCTCATTTCTGGAGTAGTGTTTTTTCTCTTTTGGATTCTTTTAGATTCGTCCTCTTCTTGTGGTCTTGGATTTTTGTTATGGCTAGCCGGAATTTGGAGGTGTGACTCTTTTTTATGCCTTGCTGATACTAGTTTTGGTTCATTGCTGCAAAGTTGATTGCTCTCGAGATTGGTATGTGATTTAGAATTGGAATGGTGGTGTTCATTGGTTATTTCAGAATTTATCTTCTACTTGGAAATGGAAATTTTCTAAGAAAAATCACCTTCAAGACAGGGTCAAAGTAATTCATGGAATCTATGAGTTGGTTCTAGTTTAGGATGTGTGGTTTTCTTTTGTCATGCATTAGCTTGCGTGGTTTATGATGGGACTTGATACCCAAGAGCCACTACTGGCTAATTGACTATGTTGATACGTTACCTGCCGTCTTGTTTTCCTTTAGACAGGGATGGTTGGTTCATATTTTCGGTGGTAGAACATCTTGTGGAGTTACGCTGTAGATTTTTCAGGACTTCCTTTTCTTCGAGTAGGTCTTTGGTGCCGGGCATAATGCAGACTTGTTGTTTGCAGGATGGTTTTCCTTTTGGATTAGCCTAGTTAGCTTCAAAATATTTTGTTTCAGTTGGATTTGTTGATCTTTGAGAGCCAAAGGTATTTTTTTGGCCTTGCCTTATGTAGAGTTCCTTGTTTTGGTTGTTGTTATTCCTCTGTGTTTAGATGAATCTAGTTCTTTTAGGAAAGTTTGAGTTAGTTGGGTGAGAGTTGGAGCCAAAATGGATTTGGAGAATTTTATAGAGTTTTAAAGTGAATTTGAGGATTTTCCACTTAGCTTGAGTTCTGTGATGGCCTTGTTTGATTCGAGAGGGTGTCTGAGGGTCTGGTTGAGCATGTTGACCCAATATCCTCGTCTATTCGTGCCCTATGGGTGTGTCTATCCTTCTACTTTCGCAGACGAAAGTCCTTTTAGTAGTGTATCTTGTATTGACCCTCCAGGTCATTCTCTTTGTTTTCCAATCTTTTTATTGTTTACAGCTTTCCTGTAGCAATCCCAAGTCATTATGACTTATTGGGACTGATATTTTGGTCGCCGAGTAGTTCATTTGGATTTGGTGTGAATTTTCATGTTTTGGAAACTTTGAAACTTAAATAGTTGACTTTAGTCAAAAGTTCAAGAAGACGGCCTCAGAATGCAATTCTGACAATTTAATGAGCTCTTGAAGGGCCATTTTAGTATAGGGCCATTGTTGGTTCGGTCCCCGAGACTTCAGGTGTGAGTCTTTCCCGTTAGGCTTTTTAACTTGAAAGCTTAAAACAAGGTTTTACTTTGGTCGACATTCTTATAAAAACATGCTCGGATGAGAATTTCGTCAGGAAGGTTAGCTCCAGAATGTCAAATTTGGTCTAGAATGAACTTTCGTACAATTCCTGGGGCTTTTGAGTATTCTTGTAGATTTTAGCTTAAAATGGAACTTGGGTTGGGACTCAGTTCCCATTGAAACCACCTATGATGGAAGTTTCCATGGTTCTTTTTCAGTCCACACTACCAAATTCGATGGGGTAGCATATTTTTATTATGTGCACGGGGTTTCGAACGTATCTGAAGCACCTCGTCGATGTATTTTACAACTCTTAAAGTTTAGCTGGTGTATCTGCACTTTCCCTCCGCATTCGTGTTCCAGGTCCCACGTTCATAGAAGAGGAGATGGTTTTATTTTTGCGTTCGCAGACTAGATCCTGTGTTCACAGAGATGGATGAGGTTTTCCTCTGGGTTTGCGAAAGGCAATTTCCTGGCCTTTTTAAGGTCATTTTCAGTAACTCTATGAAATTTCAAAACGCGTTATGTTAAGCTTTGAAGCTTTGATTGAGGTGATTCGAAGTTGTGGATCTCAAGAATCTTTGTGGCTACACACTGGAGTGTTTGGATAGTGTTGGAGGCTCTCCAGTTGAGGTAATTCTCGCCCCAAAGGGGGATGCTTCGTCTGTTTGTTGGGGATTTTATTGCATGGGTTTGTTTGGGTTGTTCTGGGCATGGAATTGTGTTCCATTTTAGGGAACAAGCTCTATTAGTCGATAAGGACCTTTTTACAGAGTTAATTTCAGGATTCCTTTTGTAGGTCCCACATTCTCATTTTTTACTCAAATTTGGATCCATTTCATATTGTTGTAATTTTAGTGGGAAACGTCTGTAATGACATTGGGATCCGTAATTTGATAATGTGGTGTTGTTTAGAGGTGTTTCAGAAGCAGATAGGTCATATGTGGTGGATTCAAAGAGATCGGGATTGGCTTTAAGGTAGGCTTTCGTTTACTTTCTTGATTGAGATTCTTAGATAATTCCTAGTATAACTTTCATGTAATTTTGGATGGTAATTGCCGGATGTTTAGCTTTCCTTTTGTTATTCCATCTTTTCTTGATTCTGTAGGAGCCTTGAGCTTAGTATGGGTGCTGGGATCCTTAGTTTAGGCTTGTAGCTTCGCTTGTGTTGTAGATGATCTTGGTTACCCTTGTTAGTATTGGTGCTTAATGGCCTTAGATTTGTTAGAACAAAAATACTCAAGAAACTGATTTGAAGAATAAAAATAGAATGAACTTATAAAATTCCAGCTATGTATTAATTTGCATAAGATCTGAATTTATACAAGGAAAAACCTAACCATTTCCTATCTAGTAGCCACTTACAAAGTGGATTTTAAAACTAAATAAGAACATGTGCCACTAACAACCATAAAAGGGGCCACTAACAGCCATTAAGGGGCCACTAACTTCAGAAAGTTGAGCAACTAAAGTTGACTAAGTCTAGCTAGAAAATAAGAAGCACTAAACTGAAATAAGTAAAAAACAGTAAAAATAATAAGCTGGAAAAAATGTCAATTGTCTAACACTCCTCTTTGGCATTTTTGTGGCAAACACCAATTCGTTGCCTCAAATCTTCAAACCTTTCCTTTGGCAATGACTTAGTGAAAATGTCAACTAGCTGGTTCTCAAATGAACAATGAACATGCAACACTTCATTAGATTGTTGGACTTCTCTAATAAAATGAAACTTCATCTTGATATTCTTAGTTCAACCATGAAACACTGGATTTTTTTAGATTGAAACTGTTGAACTGCTGTCACACATGATCTAGGTAGCTTCTGTTTGTTCATGGCCCAAGTCCTTCAACATCTTTCTTAGCCAAATAGCTTGATTCACAGCAGATGCAACAGCTATGTACTCAGCTTCTGCTGTTGATTGAGTTGTAGTTTCTTGTTTCCTAGACCTCCAACTAAAACAACTTGTCCCCAAACAAAAAAGATATCCAGAGGTGCTTCTGGAATCATCAACTCCGCCACCCCAATCACTATTAGAGTACCCGATAAAGTTCCAAACTTGCTGGTTCCTTTAATATACCTTAACACTCTTTTAGCCACTGTGAAGTGTATGTCTCTAGGCGAATGCATGAACCTAGAGAACAAACTTACAACAAATAGAATGTCAGGTCTGCTTGCGGTTAGATATAGACGATTGCCAATTAAGCTTATATACATACTATCATCCACTTTTTTGGAATCCTCATCCTTGCCAAGCTTAACACCAGTAGAGATTGGAGTACTCACAGGTTTGCAGTCTTACATTTTGAACCTGTTTAGAATATCCGAAATGTATTTTTGCTGGCATATGAAAATTCCATCACTGGACTGCAACACTTCCATGCCAAGAAAGTACTTCATGACTCCAAGATCAGTCATTTCAAAGATTTTCTCCATTTCATCCTCGAACCTTTGGATTAGTTCAATTTTGCTTCTTGTCACAAGCATGTCATCCACATAAATTGAGACAATTAAGGACTCACCTGCGGTGACTTTCACATACAAAGTAGCTTCACTTTGACTTCTACTAAAGCCAAGTTGGATGAGATGATTGTCCATCCTTTCATACCATGGCCTTGGGGTTTGTTTTAGGCCATACAAGGCCTTAGTTAAGAGATAAACTTGATCCTCTTTTCTAGGAATTGAGAAACCATTAGGTTGCTCTACATAGATCTCTTCAGCAAGCAAACCATTCAAAAAGGCCGATTTGACATCAAGTTGATGAATCTGCCAGGAACTATGAGATGCAAATGCAAGAATAAGCTTGATTGTATCATACCTTGCTACAAGAGCAAATGTTTCTTGGTAATCCACACCATATTTTTGTGTGTATCCCTTCACCACAATCTAGCCTTATGTTTGCAAATTGTTCCATCAGGATTGAGTTTTGTCTTGAAAATCCATTTTACACCCATCACCTTGCGATTTCTAGGTCTGTCAACAAGCTGCCAGGTTTCGTTCTTCTCGATCATGTCTAGTTCATCTTGCATAGCTCTCATCCATGCCTGAGAGTCTTGTGCTTCAGCATAGCTTGTTGGTTCAGAGGTAACCAAGTTACACCGCTGATAGACATCTTTCAAGGATCGAGTTCCCCTCACTGGTACATCATCCACTAGTTCATCTTCTGAAAGTTGAGGCTGCTCTTTTGAAAATAAATCAGAATAAGAGGTCTTCTGATTTTTCCAATCCCAACCAGCTGCTTCATCAAACTTCACTTCTCAGCTGAGAATTAGTTTTTTTGATTTCAAACAGAAAATCCTGTAACCTTTGGATGAACTATAGCCCATAAATTTGCCTTTATGAGCCTTGTTGTCCAGCTTAGTCCTCTTTGTTTCTGGAACTCGATAATAACATATACACCCAAAGATTCTGAGATGGCGTATTGATGGTTTGTTCCCATACCAAGCTTCATATGGAGTAATGTCCTGCAAGGCCTTAATAGGTAATCTATTAAGCAAATATACAGAGGTATTAACTGCCTCCGCCCAAAACTGATTTGGGATCTTTCTTTCAAGCAAAAGCAATCTGGCCATCTCCATTACTGTCATGTTCTTCCTTTCAAACACACCACTTTGTTGGGAGTGTATGTTAATGTCAATTGGCGTTCAATACCTGTGCTATTACAAAACTCCACAAACTGAGAAGAAGTATATTCTCCTCCATTGTCAGACCTTAAAGCCTTAATACTAACATTACATTGATTTTCTACTAAAGCTTTAAATTGTTTAAAAACATCAAAGACTTCACTCTTCAGTCTAATGAAATAAACTCAACATATTCTGGTGTAGTCATCAATAAAGAGGAGAAAGTATTTGTTACCACTCAATGAATCTGTTTTCATTGGGCCGCAAACATCCGTATGAATGAGCTGAAGTTTCTGATTAGCTCTCCATACTTGATTTGCTTGAAATGGCAATTTTGTTTGCTTTCCCTTTTGGCAAGTTTCACAAACTTGAGCATTAGAAAGGAATTCAAACATATTTTCCACTAGCTCCTTCTTTTTCATCTCTGCGATGCTTCTCAGATTGAAGTGACCAAACCTTTTGTGCCATAGGTTTGTACATGTTTGTGAAGTAATAGTGTAAGCCTGCTCAGTTATTTTCTCCTAATCAACTGAAAACATTTTGTTGCTCATCTTGACATAAAATAATTCTACTCCAGAAGGGTCAGAAACAACACATTCACGATTCTTAAAATGCAGAGAATACTTATTTTCAAGCATTTGTCCAACACTCAACAAATTTTGACTCATATCAGGTGTGTACAAAACATCAAGAATAGCGTTGATACCTGATATTGTTGAGATAGACACTGTACCTCTGCCTTTGACTTCTACTGCCTCACCGTTTCCCACTTTTACTTTAGATTTGTCTGTATCATCGAGGAATTTGAACATTTCAGCATTATTGCACAAGTGATGTGTGCAACCACTATCAAGAAGCCATGAATCAGAGGATTCATTAATTGAAAAGTATGAAACTGCAAAGAGTTGCTCCTCACGTGCATCTGCAACTTCTGCTACTTGTGCTTGCAAAGCACCAGAGGCCTTTGCTCTTGATTTGTAGACCTTGGATATGTGCCCCGTCTGCTTACAGTTGCCGTATATAGCATCAAATCCTACTTTGGCACTGATACCACTGCTAGAACAAAAATACTTAAGAAACCGATTTGAAGAATAAAAATAGAGTGAACTTATAAAATTCCAGCTATGTATTAATTTGCATAAGATCTGAATTTATACAAGGAAAAACCTAACCATTTCCTATCTAGTAGCCACTTACAAAGTGGATGTTAAAACTAAATAAGAACATGTGCCACTAACAACCATAAAATGGGCCACTAACAGCCATTAAATGGGCCACTAACTTCAGAAAGTTGAGCAACTAAAGTTGACTAAGTCTATCTAGAAAATAAGAAGCACTAAAATGAAATAAGTAAAAAACAGTAAAAATAATAAGCTGGAAAAAATGCCAATTGTCTAACAAGATTAGGTTGGACCTTAGGTGGTTTAGATTGTGTTTTACCATCCTCGTAGTTATGATTTGCTCCCTGTAGGGCTTGTATTGAGTCATTCTCCTTGAGTTGGTGCTTGCGATCTTGGTGGCTCGTCGTAGCTTTGAGTTTACCCTTATGCTCACTCAAGGATTGGAGCATGATGATTTGGGTAGGGTGTCATCCCTTGAGTTTGGTCCCCTTTTTATTGATTTGACACCACTTCCTTGGTCACTTCCTTGTGGTTTAGTAGTAAACCTGTTATACTCTTTTGAGCTAGGTTATATTGTTGGGCCCAAGGCCGTATTCGAGAACATGTCAGATCCTAGGTTAGTACTATTTCCTTTGGTAGCATATTTTTTTGGTTGTATTGGTATTTGACTTGAGGTCCTTGTTTGAATGTTGGTTACAACATCCATTGCATTATTTGTTCATTCTCATGGATTTTTATGGTATGATCCTCATTCATGCATTGGCATATTTATCATTGTTGATGAAATACTGGTTTATTAGGCATTTATCCTAAGCTTATTTTAACGGGAGTCGTACCACCTAGACAACTTAATTAATTATCTTTAAATTTTAGAGGCATCTGTGATGTGGTCAATTAATTTTACTTGACTAGCCGGCGCTTCAACATCCTATCTTGCATGATCATGGCAACTTTGAGATCCTCTTCGGAGTCGACAGGCTCTCGGGTCACTCTTACTAGCTATGCAGCTTGCGCTCTTTGCAATGGACTGTGTGGCTGGGCGGCTTTGATAAAATGAGATCCTCTTCGGAGTCAACATGCCCTCGAGTCACTCTTGCTAGCTGGGCTTGGAGTGGGCTGACTGGTAAGGCAGCATAGAATGATTTTTCACTCTTGCTAGCTGGGCTGGGACTCCACTCTGGTCGTGGTTACTTAGGCTGGGAGCCCAATTTTCACTTCTTGGGTTCAGATTCGTTACACTTCTCTTATGGTTTTATTCCATCCTCTCCATTCATATGCATTGCCTATCACTACTATACTACATATTTTTATGTTATTGTTTTCTTGTTAGGTGATCGCTTTTGGACTAAAGAATTGTGGTTGTGGATCCTCCTAACCCTGGGTAGTTGACTTGGTACCATAGTTTCTTGCGAATAGGTTTATGGCTTGCGTTCCTGGTATATTCTTGACTCGGTTTCTCACCCCTTGTATCATGTTTCTTCCCTTTATTGTCTATCTACTTTAGAATCTTTTGTTTAGTTAGTTGTGCTATGTTGTCCTTACTACTTGTTGTTTATGCTTGTGTTATATTTTTAGCTCAGTCGTCTGTTGCCTATTGAGTACTATTTTTGGTACACAAACTACACTTCTGCCCTCTGCAGATTGTAGTTTCACTTATCGCCGTTGATTTGGAGTTGTGCGGTGCAGCTTGGAGTTTCAGGAATTAGGGTGATATCCTGGCGTCTAGAGCTACTGGTTTCCATATGTTTTTGGTAGGATTAGTCTTTATATTTTATTCAAAGACAACCTGTACTTATGTTGTATTTGTAAAAAAACCTTTGGATTAGATGCTCAACTACTTACTGATGCCAGGTCTTGGGATGGTTCTTGTATTGTTTTCTTCGATTATCTTTTATTCGTTTTGTTATAAGCATTTTACTCCTTGTTATTGTCTTCCTCTTGGTAGTCTGTTGCTTATGGCTCTGGGCTAAGGGTTAGGTTTACCTACTAGTGGGGTGTAGTAGGTGCCATCATGACCTGAGAAATCGAGCCGTGACAATATTTGTGTATCCAGCGTACTGGCGAATACATTTCTGCATTTATGGATGGCCTTGTCGAAATACCCACATTAAAATAAAATATC
Organism: Solanum acaule; assembly: GCA_036250505.1. Taxonomy (NCBI): domain Eukaryota; kingdom Viridiplantae; phylum Streptophyta; class Magnoliopsida; order Solanales; family Solanaceae; genus Solanum; species Solanum acaule. Next base: position 6,627 of record JAJOOR010035089.1, on the reverse strand, counting down.
AGTTGTTTGGTTGTGCAGTTCCCTTTCAAGACGGTTCTGAGACAAGGTACATTATAGAAGATGGAAATACAACCACTCTTCCTCATAGAGATATCAAGAAGGAGGATCAAAGTAAAGAAGGCCACAAAGGAACTCAATCGGCTATACCTTCTAAACTTATCGAGAAAAAAAGAAAATAGTCTATCGAAGGTTTGAAAGGATTAACTTCAATGAGCTGCAGATAGTCAAAAGGAAAATGTTCTACTGAATGTGGGAAGGAGTACGTTCAGTGAGTTAGGGACAACCCAAGGAGGATGGTGGACCACCTGACTCTCCCTTGTCAAAAGGAAAACAGTCTACCAAAAGTTAGGGAAAAGCATCTTTAGTGAATTGGGGACAAACAAATAGGATGGTGCACTACCAAACTCTATCTTGACAAAAAGGAAAAGATCATAAGAAACAGCGGGAGGAACATATTCTTCTGCTCAATGGCTGGGAAAATCAGACACAAAAAGTTTGTCCAAAAGAAAGCATCACAATATATATGCACCTAATGCTAAATGGTCAAAATGCAGATAGGAGATTGGGGAGGAAGCTAAATGAACCATTTCGTTCCGAATGAAGTAAGTTGATCGTATATAGTTGAACATTCTTGCTGGAACTTATAGAGTATGTCATATGAGCTAGGTAATGTACCCCTCGTCACCCTCTAGTTATTGTACTGGTTTGTTAATTAGGACATTTTGTACAAATTGACTTAGCAATGATCTCACGAGATGGAATGTTACAAATCTCTCTTTCTCCATTTACTTTACTGACATGAGCTCATAATAAATGAGCACTAAAATTTATTCTAACTATTAAAACTTTAAAAATAGGAAATATAAGGTTTCTACTACCTTTGGTTCAAGAGTATATGTCAATTGGATTTACCAGTAACAAAATCATTTGTCTTTAAGGCAAATTTCTAACATTCGGGATTCTCTAAATCCCATACTTATTCCTACATGGTTATATAATGTCTTAAATATAAGTTGCCCAATTTGGTGGGTAGAGAGTAGAACCTAGAGTTATAGTTTAAGTGTGTGCCAGCCAATTGATCCCCACACAATCATAATAAAAATTAAAAAATAATTAGCAAAGAAAAAAAATCAGAAAAGATCCATCAAATTTCTATGACAATAGAAATTAAATTCCAACAAAAACAGACTAAAACAAACAAGGCCGATGCACTAAATATCTTGGATTCGCACAAGGCCAGTGAATCTAACAACATAGTAAAAAGTAAATCATGGTGCACAAGCATCCCGCCGAGTCAGGCAAATATATTTAACAACATAGTCTCTATATTAATGGATGCTTAGATTTTGTCTCCTCTAACAGTCTTAATATCATCAACAATAGTTATAGCATCCATTGAAATACCAGCAAGCCCTCTTTTTGAAAATCCAGCACAGTAGAGCCCATTCTCTCCTTTCCAATGATTTGGAAATTCACTCATCAATGTTCCATCATCAAGAAATATAGAGCTATAATCCTGAGTACATAAAAAGTAATAAAGTTGTACATATTTTAGATAATGATAGTGAGCTTATAGTATGTAAAATTAGTAACCAGGTTGGAGAAAAACATATCTGAACATGATATTTACAGACAAATGGAACAATTTCAAGACTTAAAATTAGAATTAAAAAAAGAAAAGATTATAGTGATAATTTGCAAAACTTACCTTTAGCCATTTGGTAGCAACATTCTTGTATCCTGTAGCAAATATGATTGCATCAAATTGACGTTCTTCCCCATTCTCAAACATTACTGTATGTTCCTTTATTTCTGATATTCCAGGAAGTACCTATTTAATAATTCACCAAATCCATAAACCACACGGATTTAACTTCTATATATTTGAGCTAAAATTACTTAATTTTATCGATTCCATAAATATAATGGTGGATACGCCCATTTCTGCCCATGATAGTAGAAATTAGTTGCTTAAAAAATAAGGTAAACAACTACTACAACAGGTTATATTTTACCCACAATACAAAAACTATACACAATTTGTTAATTTATATCCCAAAATCTTTACTAGTTATGCATATTGAATGGTAACCTTAATGTTTTTAAAAGGTGAACAAGCTATATATATATATATTTTTTCCTTTTATAATCGAGAAATTCCCTAGAACTAGTGATGTAAAATTTGTAACACTAAAGATAATGAACAGGCATTTCAACTCTTCCTCATTAAATACTTTTAGGGTTTTGGTTGTAATCGAATTTGAACTCGTGATGTGCCCCTAACTACACATCATAGGTTGTGCTCTTAACATCGTACCAAAGTCCTCGGACCAACTCAAGACATCAGTTTTTAACATGATATTTCTCAAAATAGAATGAAGATAAATAAATATAGTATCGTACCTTAATCTCTTCAAGTTTAATCTTGCCAATGGCACCAACATCAATTACTGGGGATGTACCTTTTGAGATTTTAATTGAAAATGGACCTTCTTCTGGCTGTGGTATTCCAATTTTTTCCAACTTTCCAAATTTAAACTTCGCAAACTTTGCAATCATAGTATCAACCAAAGATATTGGTAGATATTTTAGCAACACCATTCCAATATGCACCATTTCCCTTGTTACAACATGAATCTGCAAACATATTAGGACAATATAAATGAAATAATTTACAATTAAAAATTATATGTATAAAAATATAATTGATTGTGCATATGCAAAACTTGCGTCATCTAACTATAGAAAAATTATAGTACTTTCGGAGAACATGCATGCAAACAAAACAAAATCAAATCTACATGCGTGCAAACAAAAAAAAAGTACAGTAAAGATTAGGTATAGAGAGACAGAGAGACTTACTGGGCTCCTAACAACAATTGATGTGTGACTTCCATAATTTGAAAGATCATAAGATATTTCCATCCCAGAATTTCCAGATCCAATGACCAATACTTTTTTATCTTTATATTGTTCACCTGATTTATAGTCACTTGAATGAATTATGTTGCCTTTGAAATTTTCCATCCCTACCAGATTTGGAATATAACCTTCACTGTTTTCTCCAGTAGCCAAAATCAAGAAATCACAAGCATACAGTTCCATTTCTCCGCTAGCCACATTTCTTGATTTGACATTCCATTTCTTCTCCTCATTGTTGTAAAAGGCTAATTCAACACAAGTTTGAAATTTTGGTTTGATGTTGAAATGCTCAACATACTCATCTAAGTATTGAATAAATTCATTTTTTGACAAATACTTAGGTGATGAAGTTGCATGTGGCATAAAAGGCAATGAACAAATCTCTTTAGATAAATGCAAGTGAAGTCTATCATAAGTTTTTTTCTTCCACAAATAGGCACAACAATCTTCTTTTTCTAAAACAATATTTTTTATGCCCAATTTGTTCAAACAAGCAGAAATGGCGATACCTGATGGACCAGCTCCAACCACAACAACTTCAAGTTCTTCCTTTGAAAAATTAGCCATTTCAAAATTTTCAGAAAATTAAACAAGTTTTTTTTAGGATTGTTGAAAAATAAATTGCAACAAGATTTAAAGAAAGGGGAATTTAGACAATGAGGTATGTGTACATATGGTCTTCAAAAAGAATAAAAATGATATTTATTGTTGTGAAGAGTTATAACTTTTACGAAAAGTTATGACTTTTGTGAAAAGTTGCAACTTTTATGAAGAGTTATGACTTTTTGATGAGTTGTAACTTTTATGAAGAGTTGCGAATTTTCCGTAAGGTTGTGACTTTTATGAAGAGTTCTGACTTTTAGGAAAAGTTGTGACTTTTTCATAAGGTTGTGACTTTTACAAAGTGTTCTGACTTTTGACTTTTCCCTAAGGGTTGTGGTTTTTGATAAGGAACAATAAGCACCTATTCACATTACCCTTTGTTTTTTTTATTAATAATAATAATAGAGGAGCTTCCTCTAATTTTCCCAGAAGAGGATTCTGAACTTGTTTTTTTTATTAATAATAATAATAGAGGAGCTTCCTCTAATTTTCCCAGAAGAGGATTCTGAACTTCACAACTTCTTCTTCTTCTCCACAAACAAATTCTTGTGTACATTACTGTTGTCGAGTAGTTCGCTGATACCGTGGTTTTAGGTACCAATACACCGGAGAGGAAAATCGTTCTAATATGGAAGAAATATTTCATTAACCTCGAGGTATTTGAGGGGAATAATTTTCTTAAGAAAACAAGTGGGTTCAGCGGGTTCGATTTTCTTTCTAGAGAAAATATTTTGTTGGGTTCTTTTCTATATACTGGTTTTGAGGTTCTGGTTTGAAAATTTTAATTATACTTTGTTGTTTCTTATCAATTTCTCGAAAGTTGTTATTCTAAATATTTTAGTAATACAATTAACAACAATCTTAAGGAAATTATTTTACGGTTGGTAGTGTTCTACTTTGTTGGAGAAAAAAATGAGAAAGAGAATCAATTTATCTTATCAGAAAAGAATTTTAGGATGAACATTACTATTTTAATATGCTACTGGTCTGATTAGTTGCAATCGCTAATGCTTTAACTTATTGAGTGTGGCCGAGGAAGAAAAGAAAAAATAAGTCTGATGCAAATTCAAATGAATAGGTTGTCATCAATAATGAGATTCCACTTATGCAAATTGGCAGCGTAACAAATGGTTCATATTTTGGGAAGTGTGAATTTCCATTTTAAAGATGTTTAAGGACATTTTTAATATTATTTTATGGTGAAGTTTGGAGACTAAAACTTGTGTAGTTTTCTACTCCTTGTGAAATTTGATAGTATATGATTTTAAAAGACTAAAAGCTTCTAATTTTCTACTCCTTTGGATTGAAGAATATAAAAACTTCACCACATAAATCAGATTGTGCATTTAGTTTGAAAGAATATAAGACTTCATCAATTTATTTAACACTCTGTTTGAATGTATTTTTGAATTTGAAGAGTATAAAAACTTCGTCAGGAATATTAAGGCCAAACGATTTGAAGAATATAAAAAGTTTATCATTAACTAAAAACATTGTTGTATTTTTTATTCTACTCCGCCTGAATTTAAAACCGATTTGAAGTTATAAAAACTTCATCAACATTGAAAGTCCATTTGGTCGACTATTTTAAGAATATAAAAACTTTATCGTTAACTAGAAATAAATTGTATAAAGATTCCATCTTCATTGTTAGTATTCTAAGTACTAAATTCTCTATTTTATTGTGACAAAAACAATGGTGACATAAAGTCAGTGATTTTGTGGCTGCAATGGGTGCCTCTATAGATTGAACTCTGATATTTTGTAAAGATTATCAATGGGAATTGAAGCACTAACACTTCTTTTAATTGTAGAATATTATCTCCAAAAAAGGCTTCATGCTGCCAATGTGTATTTTGATGGTTCACAAGTTGAAAGCATGGAAAAAATATGTCGAAAATTACTTTTAAATACTTGAAAAGTATTTTTTATTTGATATTGTTGTTGTTGAATTTTTCTTTTACTAATAAATGATACGACTAGTATAAAACAACCAAATTAAATATATACTTGTTCAAAAGAGTTGTGTTCTCTTATGAAATAGTTTCACTTTAATTTGATTAGACAAGCTAATTGTATATAACTTTATTATTTACTTTAGACGCTCTTATACTGTTGATACCAGGTATAGGCTTAGGCCCCTGTGTATGCTCGTCTTTCTTGGTCACTTTCGAGCCCTTGTTGTATATTTTGTACCATTTTCTACATCAACTGATTTTAGTTTACTTCATTCAGAGAAAGTTAAATTTAAAGACTATTGAAGCCAAGATATGATTCTCACGTGATTTTTAAATATAAACCGCTGATCCCTACACCGGAGACTAAAGGGAGAGTGGTGATTCAAGGATAGACGAATTGATTACACTTAGGCAACTATGGAAAATTTCTCTTGAAGAGAAAATCCAAAGAAAGATTAAGGGTGTGTTTGGTATGAAGGAAAATATTTTTTGGAAAATGTTTTTCAATTTTCTCATGTTTGGTTGGCTCAAATGTTTTGAAAAATGTTTTCCAAATCAACTCATTTTCCTCGAATTTAAGGAAAATGACTTCTCTTCAAAAATTAAGGAAAACATTTTCCAAAACTATCCTCCAACTTCAAATTACAATTTTTTTTTTGAAAAATAAATCTAAAGCTTATTTTAAAAAAAAATAATTTCTACTTTAATTTTTTATTTTTTTACCCCATCCTCACCCCTACCCCCACCTAAGGCTGGCAAACGGACAGGACCGGATCAACAGGACCGGTTTTATCGGAACCGGTCCTCGTTACCGGATATCGTTACCGGAACCAGTTTTACCGAAAATTTCCAAAGGTTCTGTCTGGTCCCTTAGTTACCGGATTGGAACCGGATCGGAACCGGTTCTTATCGGATCATTGTGTACCGGTAATTTGTTTTTTTTTTTATTAACTTTAATTATTATATAATATTATATTATTAATTAATAAAATTATATTATTAAAAAACTTCAATTTAAAACTTTAAACTTTAAAGTTACTTTAAAATTTCAATTGAATTTAAGTTTAAACTTTAAACTTTAAAGTTTAAAATTGACTTTAAATTTTAAAGTTTATATTGAATTTAAAGTTTAAAATTGACTTTA
>JAJOOR010035088.1:0-14200 GCA_036250505.1 Solanum acaule | reverse complement strand
CGCTTGCTATTTATTGAAAGTATCTTTGTGTGTGAAGAAAGTTTTTAATTCCTTATGGTTTTGGTGTCTATGCGATGAATGAATGCTAAGAGGCTTGTATTAGACCTCTTCGAGGTCGAGTACGCCGGTTACGACTAGGGGGTGTTCCCGGGTCGTGACAGGTGGTCATAATCATTTTTGATATTTGGAATTATGGACCAGTAGTAGAAGACATGAAAATAATACTTCAAGGCAATAACAATGACATAAGGAGCTATGTAACATCAATGCATTACATGTGAGCTTAAATGACACGATTGACTTCAACTGACTAAGAGGAGGATTCACCAAACTTGCTTTTGCAAATACCATTTCTATACCAGCACATAGGAGGATAATTACACAAGTATAGAGTAGTGAACATATGGTGAAGTATTTATATACACTAAGGAGAGGGGGAAATATTATCAGCTATTTGGAGATCGCTGCCACTATGTTTCCTTTACTAGAAATAGAACTTAGGAAATTCACTTATTGATATTGATCGCAAGCATCAGATTTCATGCCAAAGAATATTTAATCGAATAGCCTTACATACCTTATCCTCTGACCAATACAACTATCACGATTCAGCCTCCCCTTTCAGGTTTTAATCTACAATATAAGTCATGATAAATTTAAATTAGCAGCTATCACACTGTGAGCCTCGTAAAATAGTAGCTAACTTTGACGGATAATGAGCCCATATAGCCTTTCAAATAATGTGTATCACCACACCCTCCTTCTCTGCCCAATACATACATTATGTATCCTTTTCCAAGATTACCCAAACAACACCAACAACAATACACATAAAACAGCCTCAAATATTCTTTATCATACAACCAATTATTGAACTCACCACTCCCTTGAGTTCTTTACGACAGCACACCCATAATTCCTCACTCAAACTCATACATAAGGAGGAAGAAAATGGAGCAGTCACCTTACCTCAATTTCTGCAACTTCTCCTTATAACTTGAATTCCTCTAGAACTTCAACTTCCCTTAACACTTAAACCAAAGAAGAAGAGAAAAGTATCTTAATAACCAAGGAAGTTAGCAGTAGCTTTTGGAAATATTATGCCTTTATACTTATACTTGAGCATGAATAACATATTTTCCTAATCATCCATGGGAGAATTAAGCTAAATCCATAAGTGTTTTCACTTACCTTGTCTTATAGAGATGAGGGTTTCTTCAAGAACCCTAGAAGAACTTTAAGGTAGCTGTTTTAATACTTAAGAGAAAAAAGAGAGAGAGCTGGAGTTAATCCTCAATAATGTGTGTTAAAATGAGTGAAAATAGCAACCAATATATCTTTATATTGAGCTTTGTTCCCCTTTAAGAATATCCTCTAGAAAGCTTCATTTTCAGCCATTAATTGGTCAAGTAGGTGATGGACCTGCTTATGTTGACCAAGTAGCTCAAAAGGTCAAACTAGGTAATGCACCTACTTGCTTTCACTTGGGCTTAAATATTGGGCCTTGACAGAATTGGTTGCTGGGCTTAAATTTCATTTTCCTTTTTTTATTAACTTAGTTTGGGTCTCAAGTGAGTCCATTAGCATAGGCCCAAATCTGATCCATAAACCTTGACCTTTTAAACTAGATCCATATAGCTCAAGTAGGTGATGCACCTACTTGGTCCTTTGGACTGATCAATAAGTCAAAGTAGGTGATGCACCTACTTGTCACCTGCTAGCTTAGTTAATTCAAGCAAGCAGCTCACTTATTTTAATCCATTTTCTAAATATTAATCCCTTTTGCTTTAACTTAGCACTTAACTTTCAACTTTATTACCACCTTACTATCTCTTTAAATACTCCCGTTGGAGTTAACTTGCAGTACACATGCTGAAACGTGCAAGGCATCACATCACCTTCTGAGCTAGTTTAAACCAACACTAATCATATAAGAATCATGGTCCCTCACTTATACTATAAGGCTATGTCAAGTATCATAAGAATATAACAAGCATATGCATAATACGGGCTTTTACAAGAAACCGAGTCTGTAACTATACCACAAGGCAATTTGTAAGCGTCATATAAATAGAACTAGTACACGTAGAATATGGGGTGTTACAGGACCCTACATATTGGGAAATGTAGGCAGGAATATGTGTTAATACAAACTTACCAAGTATGATAGTCAAGCATAAAATCATATAAAGTCATGCTAAAAAGGGGACATTTTCATAAGCATGCAATGATCAAGCTAAAACATGAATCTTAAATGTTAGAAAGAATATATGTCATAAAACATGAATCTTAAATGTTAGAAAGAATATATGTCGTAAAACATGATCAATGCAAGTGAACATCATCTTAAATCATTCGTAAGATATTTCTTGAAGTAATCTTAGTTTCTCTTATCTTGCTTGTGGGAAGTAGCGTTAACCGACATATAAGACCATGTGAACTATCAACATGGAATTCAGTGTCTCCCACACCGAAAAGAGGACCCACACCGAAAAGAGGTGTCCTGCTTGCCAATGTAAGGACTATGAACTTTTAGCTTATGTGGATCCACTAGCTAATGTCTATCTAGACAATCCAATGTTGGCACATAGTTTATGGGACACAGGTAATCATTACTTTTCCAGTCGGTACTAAGCTTAACTTCCACGGATTAGTTCTTAATCATATTCATCTTCGCTCTTAAAGAAACATGGGTAATCGCCTCTTGTCCTCACATCATGTGACATGGGTAATCACCTCTTATATTTTAATTAGAGAGCATGGGTAGTCACCTCTTGCCGCTACTTTAGAATAGCTCTGTAACATTGATTCATTTTAGGTTAGAAGAACTTCCAACCCTAAGAACCCTTACTATGTGAGAAGACCTGTCACAATCAACACAACAACAACATCATTGATACTTCACTCTCAAAACATCCTTAAAACATTTACATAAATTTCATGAGAATATGCTTTATTTCATAAATTTTTCTTTCATAATCCAAAACCCACATTATATAATCACCACTTGAAAGAACATGGGAATTCATGGGTTCATGGGGGATCATCATAAAAACATGATATTAACTCAATTCATGCATAAAAGATCATAGATCAATCATTAAAGTAATAATTAAGCGAACCCAAGATGAGTCCAAGAGTTGGGCTCATTTAGGGCTTTGTTTTCATAGTTTTAGTGTCCTCAAATGCCTAACTTATGCTATAAACCGATGTTAAGGCATTGATATTCAGGTATATGAGCTAAGGAATAAGGCAAGGATGCTACTAGGAAAAAAGGAGCAAAACAAGCTGAAAAGTGGAGAAAAGGAGATCATGGTGATTGCCAAGACCACTTGGCGAACCGCAAAGTGGCTCTTCAGCTCGCTTAATGTTCCATTGTGCCAGCCCTGGAGGATGAAACTAAGTCGACGATAGAAATGGGCAGTCGGTGAATCACCAACCAGTTTTGCAACAACAAATTAGATCGCCCAAAGTTACAAAACATGGGATGCTGAGGACCAAAGCAAAATGGTGATGAAAGAGAGAAAACGGAGGATTGCCGAACCACTCGGTGCAGCGCGACTTATCCCGCCGAGTGGACTTTTGAGACAAAAAGATGAAAACTATAAATTGATTTTTCAAAGGAATTTGAAGGGTCATAAAAATAGTTCTCACCGAGTGCTGACCCAGAGATTACAGGTCCCATTCTAGAATTAGAGTTTTCTCTAAGTTCTTGAGTGCTCATTGTAGAATTCATTAGGATTTCAACTTGGGTTTTTGAACTTATCAATTTTGATCGTTCTAAAGGCTTGGAGACTATTATCCAGTTGATGGCTAATCAAGTTAGGAATTGTTTTTACCTTTTTATGATGTTTAGATAAAACCCCAATTCTTGGGGTGTGATCATGTGATTATGGGTTGAATTAGCTTATAGATATTGGTAATTAGTGATTTAAATGCTTAATTAAAGTGGGTTTTAATTTATAGTTGTGTTTTAATCTATGAATTGAAGTTGCAAATGCAGTTCTAATTGTGTATTCTTGGCTTGCTCGAGAGAGAGGTTTTCGAACCAAAGTTGGCGATTAATGGTTTGTAGGTATTGGTTTGATATGGGTTCAGTTCGAGAGAGTGAATCCTAAACCCAACCCTACCCGTCTAGCTCGAGATAGTAGACGAACTAAGGTGTAGGTTGTTCTTAATTGCTATCTTGTTGATGTTCCAAAGAAATAACTTCATTCAAAATAGTTGTTCGAGAGAAAGCTATTTCACTCATAGCTAGCCTACCCATTGATATTTAGCTATTTATTTGTAGTTTCAATTACCCATAAAGTGAAATTTTCCTATAATTGATCACATCTTAAGAATTCCTCTCCATATTGTTCTTTCATTTTTGTTTTATTGTGTTGTAGCTGATAATTGCAAACCAAAACCCCCCATTTGAAAATCATTTCACCCCCTTTTAGGCTTGTTACATGTTTTTTCGATAATTTATATTCCTATAGCTAATTAGACCACGTTTGTACTTCCTAATTGAATTTGAACACGTATTTCTCCTTGTGGGTTCGACCCCAACTGATTTGTTGGGTTTTATACTGACTAACAATCATTTGCACCTAGAATTGGATGAGGTGTGCTTGAAACATTAGATCAAAATGGTGCCGCTGCCGAGGAGTGGTGTTGTTTAAAATTCTTTTTTCGAAGTTGAATTGTGATCTTTTTGGTTGTAGTTGAATCAACTTACTTTAGTTTTGTTTTGTGTTGCTTGTATTGAACAAAGGAAGAGATGAGCATAAACGGAAGTAATGGTAGTCAAGTGGGGCACCAAGATAATATTGGGAACCTTAATAATGTGAATGACCCAATCTAATTGGGTGGTGTTGGTGCAATTCGTCTACCCTTTGTTGAGGGTAATGCGGTCTTCAATGTTATGAGTACAATGTTGCAGATTCTCCGAATGAAAGGATTATATGGAGAGTTGGCACATGAAGACCCTCATGAGCATATTAGGAACTGCGTGGAAATTTGTGGTCCGTTCTCATTCAAAAACATATCACAAAGATCAGTTTGTCCCGGGTTATTCCCATTCTCTCTAATGGGTGAAGCAACAAAATGGTTGGGTGAATTGCTAAGGGATTCAATCACTTCATGGGATGAACTTACTACAGCATTCTCTATGAGTTTCTTTCCCCCATCGAAGATGATGATGCTTAGATACAACATCCAAAGTTTCAAACGCTTGGAGGGTGAGCCTATCCATGAGACATGGCTGAGATTTACGAAATTAGTACTTCAATGCTCGACTCACGGACTTCCGAACAATGTGCTTCTACAATACTTCTATAAAAGCCTCGACTCAGTGAACAAAGGAGTTGTTGATCAGCTTGTTCCTAAAGGTATAATGCAACAACACTATGAAGTAGCATCGCAACTCATTGATGGAATGACCAAGATAAACAGAGTGTGGTATATTCGTGAGGACCAAGTGTCCCCTCTCACTTTTAGAATGACAAAAAAGTAGATCAAAAAGGATCAAGAGAGGGACCAAAACATGGCCAAAATGATGACCCAGCTGATTATCTTGGTGAAATATGTGATGGGTAGTGGTGCAAAGAGTGTCAATGTTGTTGGTGTTGGTGGAGTAAATCTCGATGAAGCTCATTTTGAAGCGCTTCACAATGAGGAAGTGAAGTTCCTAGCTAATCAAGAAGGTCGATATCGAGAAAACAATCCAAGGCCGGGCAGAAACCCAGATTGGAATAGAGATGAGAGATGGAGAGACCGTGACAGAGAATGGCATGATCGTAACACCACTTGGAAGGAAAGAAAGGGCGACAAGGGCAGGTACGTCTCACCCCATGAGAGTCAAAAGCCCAAGAAGTCTGAAAGGAAGACATGCTCTCATGCATTCTCAATAAAGTTGAAAGATCGCACAAGGTGTTGAAGGAGATGAAGGAGGATGTCTCTACACTTAATCAGACGGTCACCTCCCATTCCGTGTCAAACAAGCATTTGGAGACCCAAATGGGTCAAATTTCTTCTCATTTGAATCAAAGGCAAAAAAGGGTCCTACCAAGTGATACCTTGGCAAACCTGAAGAATGATCCGTAAATTGGTATTTTCGTGGTGCCACGACATTAACTAAAGCACTTCCTTAGAGGCAACCCAAGTTTTTGATGCTTTAGTTTTTGATTTTGAATAACGGGTGTTGATTGTGTAGGTTGAAAACTTAAAAGTGTTGGAAAATGGGTAGTTTGGCGAGCCAAAGTCCAGTCGGCGACACGCCGAATAGGTCGACCAGCCCCGACTTGGAACGTCGTTGGAACAACCAAGCTTGAATGGTAACTCTGTAAAACTTGGTGGGCTACATGCTAAATCCGAGACTAGTCGAATAGGTCGGCAAGATTGATTTTATCCGTCATTTGAACACCCAAATTGCTAGGAGTCCTGTAAAACTCAGCGAGCGAAAATACCACTCTGTGCATCACTGAGTGGTTCGGCAATCACGACTTACTCCGCCAAAGGGAGTGTGAATTGAAAGGTTTTAAAGGCCAAATGGTTTAAAATTTCAAAATCCTTCATCTTCTCCTATTTTTAACCCCCGTACTCTCACTCCCTACTTATGATCTTTCACATTTCCTTGCTTTTTCTTTCGTATCTTGTGAATTCTTTGCTTGGATTGTGGATCCTTATCACCTAGCTTTATGTAATGACCCATAAAATGAATAAGTGAAACTACTGCCTAACTATTAAGTGTGTGAGTTTGTCGTGAGGTTTGAGGTGGTTAGATGTTGTCCTGAGCTAGGGTTGAGGTGATTAGGGGTTAAACGTCAAGGTACGACTCCCCATGGACCACACTAGGGGTCCTTGAGGAGGACTCTAAGCCTAACCCCCAAAACCCCTTGAAACTAGAAAGTTGTCAAAAATGGAGTGACCTACGGAAAGGGTCCACGCCCCGTAGGTCATGGCCCTCCAAACCAAGCCCCAGCCACAAACCACGAGGTGACAGCATGAGGCGTCAACCCATCCACCATCCGTGGATGGAGATCTGTCGATTGCACATGTGTTGTTGGTGTGGTTCGGCCAAGGTGAGGGGTTGTTTGGTAATTAGCTAATTAATTTAGTTAAGTTGTGGGACGCTTATTTTAAGTTATATATGGTATTTTAAGAGTATTAAATGTGTCAACTCTATTTTACATCTCATTACTTCAAAACCCAAAAATCAAAACCTCCCCTCCACTCCTAAAGTCTCTCACTAGAAACCTCCATTGGAGGTGAAGACTTCAAGCTCTCAAGATCAAATCTTCAATGTTCTCAAAGGATTTTTGTGGGGAATCAACAGCAAGGTATGGTAGTCTTTATCCTTGTCTAATTTTCAATTCAAGGAGCCAAATCCAAAGTGATTTCAAAGTATGAAAAATCTAGGGTTTCACTCAATCTCATGGGTTCTTTCATCAATCATTTTCAAATGGTTTGTAATGACAAATTATGATTGTATTGGTGTTTAATTGATCATTTATGATGAAAATACTCTATGAACCCATGAATTCTCTCAATTCTTAAATTGTATATTATGAAATGGGTTTGTGATCATGAATGAATGTTGTTGGATTATGCCTAAATTGATTTAGATTGTTGAATTGTATTACTATTCATGCCTAATTGTCTTAATGAAAGGTTTGTAGGTGAAAGTGAATTCATGGCCTTGGAAGTGACAAGTTATGACATAATTTCATGTTGAAGTAGAATTATGCTAGAGACGTTGATCCATTTGAAAGGTGGAGGTGTTTAATTATATGTATGATTATGATATGATGGATATGCATGTGATTTCAATGATTGAATGATGATCATGTATAGAATGTAATTGTGTTATTGTTGATAGTATATTCTCAATTGACACTTATGAATGATGAATTATAGAATGTGAAGAGTTTCTTCTAAAGCCATGTTGATTGTATTGTATATCTTGAATCGGTAGGCTTTATACAGCCTTTTCTTATACAAATGAAAGTAATGTGAATGTTAAATCTAGAATTGGTAGGCTTATGCCCCCTTTTCTTGTATAATGAATGTGTCTTGACTTAATGGATATGAATCGATAGACTTAAGACATTCCATTCATAAATGATCTAATGTGATGAAGACTCTAGTATCAATAGGCTAATGGCATTCCTTTCTTAATGAGTCAATGTACCATGAATCGATAGGCTTATGGCATTCCTTTCATGAGTATAAGAATGTAATGATTAACCATGAATCGATAGGCTTATGGCATTCCTTTCATGAGGACTCTAGAGCTATCCTTGAATGTACAATGGATCGATATGCTTATAGCATTCCTTCCTTGTGTAGTGATGTATCTCGGGTCGATAGGCCAATGGCATTCCTCCCTAGTACACTAATGTAATATGAATGAAATGATCTATAAGAATGTAGGCTAAGCACCGAGAGGATATGGTAAGACGGAAACTCTCCCAATGTTAGGCTAGGGTTCCAATGAACATCTTCCTATCCCATAAACTATATGCCAGATAGGTCTGGCTTGTGGATCCACGTAAGCTAGGTTATTGGTTTTCCTTTGGCAAGAAGACCACCTCTTTAGGGTGTGGGGCTATATGACACCGGATTCCATGATCTAGCTCTCATGGTCTATGTCGGTTAAACGCCTATTCCTATCGTGTGAGATGTGTACTATAGTTACTTGAGAGGTTCTACATATTGTGGGTAATAGTATGGGATGCTATCCATACATTACATGAGTAGGCTTTGAGAAGGTTATAGTGAGTTCTCTAAGTCTTAATGACTAATGTATGAATGTGTCGTAACTGAAGTTAATGAAGAAGGTTGACTTATATGCTTAAATGTAAAGATGCATGCTATACTTGGATTGTATGATAAGTTACTTCTTTGTCATGACTTATCGTATATGAATGTGCCTTGCTTATTGTGACTTCAAAGGAGTACTTAGTGTGAGTAGTAGTATGGGATTCTACTTGCACATTGCACAAGTATGACTTAGAGTTGTCTTAGTTGATTGTCCTTTTGATGATATGACTTGTGTACTGTTTAGCTCTTATGAGTGAGTATTGTTGAAGATGGAAAGGTTGAATGGTAAGTTCACTTTTGGTGACCTTAAGGTGGTACCTTGGTGTGGGTGGTGGTATGGGGCGCTATCCATACATTGCACAAGGTATAGCTTGAGGGTTACTTGGGGTGAAGGATTAATGTAAAGTTAATGGTTTATATGTTGATTATGTTCAAATGTGAAAATATGACTTATATGTTGGTTGTGACTTATATTATGCCTCTTTAATCAATGTTCATGAAGTTTACCAAAATGGCATAAAAGCACGACTTTCAAATAAAATGTCTATTTTAAGACTGTTTTTGCATGGCTATCATACTTGGTACTTAATTATGCTAATCTATTCTTCTTCTATGTTTTACTACAAGTTTAGGTTCCGGCAAGTGATTCCATTCTCTCTAGTGGAGCTTGGATTAGTGCTCTCCAAGACATTTTGGGTATGTCCTCATAGATCGAGGACAAGTGTTTAGAAATTTCTTTCCTTTTTAATGTAATAGACTATTTTAGATTTCTATTGTAAAGGGTCGTGTCCCTTCTTTCGTTCAAGATTGTGTCTAAGATGTCCATGTGAGTTATAGAGTTCCTCTTGCGTTTATATGTTTTTGAATGTTAGATTGTATTGTTTTAAATAAAAAAATTTAATTTAGTACTATTTATATTACCTATGCAATGAATGAGCTATGAGGCTTGTATAAGGCCCCTTCGGAGTTGAGTCCATCGTGTCGCATCCAGGGTGTAGACTCCGGTTGTGACAAAAAGGTATTAGAGCACTAGGTTTTGGGAATGGTTTTTAGGTTGACGTCTCACAAGCAACATCTAGTAGAGTCTTATTCATCGGTGTGAGTCGCGACACATGTATGAGCGAGAGGCTATAGGACGTTAGAGAGTTACACTTCTTTCATTATTCTTGAAGTCATGCCTTAGATTTTAGCTCTATAAGTGTCCTTTTCCTAATCCTTCTCCTGTGTTTATAGGATATGAATACGAGAAGGACTACCGCAGGGAGAGTGGAAGAGAAGATTGTGAATGAGGGAGTTCCTCCCCAAGGTCCTCAAGGTGACAAGTTCCTCTAGGCAATCAAGAGAATGAAGTTCTAGTTGAAGCTCCGACCATGACCAATGAAGAGATTAGGTCGGCTTTTCTAACCTTAGCCCAGGCCATGACAACTCAAGTGAATCGAGATATGGGGCCTAGGGTGAATACTAATGACAGTACCATGGCCTCAACGTTGAGAGACTTTGTGAGGATGAATCCTCCGATATTTCTTGGCTCTAAAGTGGGAAAGGATCCCTAAGAATTTTTGGATGAAGTGTATAAGATAGTCAATGCTATGGGAGTAACTTCTAGGGAGAAAGTGGAGTTGGCATTCTATCAATTGAAAGATGTTGCTCAAGCATGGTTCACTCAATGGAAAAGAAATAAGCCTTTAGAAGCGGGTCCTATAGAATGGGAGGAATTTAAGGGAGCATTCCTTGGTAGGACTTTCCCCGTGAGAAGAGGGAGTTTAAGGTTAAGGAGTTTATCAATCTTAAGCAAGGTAGCATGAGTGTGGAATAATACTCCTTGAAATTTACCCTCTTGTCTAAGTATGCTCCATGCTTGGTGTGTAACCCTAGGGATGAGATGAGTAGGTATGTGATGGGTATATCCGACCTAGTTGAGGAGGAGTGTCGTACGACGATGCTCCATGATGATATGAATATTTCTAGGCTTATGGTGTATGCTTAATCTATTAAGGAGTCCATACTTAAGAAGAAGAATAGAGAGTTGAAGAGGGGTAGATCTGATGAGCAAGGTCAACCTAGGTTCAAGAAGAGATCCCCAAACCAAGATTCTTCTAGTGCTCCTAATGTAAATGAGGAGAAAGGTGGTGGACCTCCATTTTCTAAACCTCTTTGCACCACTTGTGGGAAGAGGCATCATGGGAAGTGCCTAGCCGGTACTAGTGGGTGCTATGGTTGTGGAAAGCGTGATCACCAAGTGAGAAATTGTCCTACTCTTACAACTAGAGGAAGGGAGGCCAAACAAGCTTCTTATGTTGGCCCGGATCCTAATGCTCTAAAGAAGAACCCTTTCTATGCACTTCAAGCCAAAGAGGGCAAATGAGCTAATCCGGATGAAGGTACCGGTAAGTGATAGTTCCTTATAGTTGTGAATGTTGTACTGAGGTTCCCATGTTGTTTTCATGATTAGCCTTAGTTGGGTTTTCTCCAAAGTAGGGGATAGTATGCTGAATAGTAAGGTTGTTGAGAGTTTCGATATCCTTATCTCTTTCCTTCTATTCTTATTCAAGCTTGACACCAAGATTTCCTTGTAGTTTGTTTCTTATTTTGGAGTCACGTGTGATTATGAGTTTCCATGGTCTTCTTATGTTACGCATGTTCTATTTGAATTCTTGTTAAATGAGAAAATGAGTTTTCATGACTTATGTTTCTCATGTTGATTTGCATTTAGCATGAGTTGTATATATGCTTCAAGAGGTGAAATTGTTGAACATGCCTAAATGTTCTTTTGAGAGTAATTGCATGATGTGCTTAATGATGTTATGATGAGCATGATTTGAGTTGGAGAAGGTAATGTCTCCGATGAACTGAGAAATGTTGAAGTTTTATTGCATAATGAGTTTGTAGATGTAGTTGCTTTGAGCTTATTGATGTGGAGGTGAGGTTTCATCCTAGTTTTGTTCATTTGTTTATGGTGTTGCATGCATGATGGGTGATGTGAGGCTAAAAATATATATTTTAATCATTATTTGCCCCTCATTTATTATTTATATTTTCCTTTTTTGAGCATTAATTTTATGGATTGTGCTAAATAGTGTATTTTATTTGTAGGATTAAATTAGGATAAAGTTGAAGAAGTTTGAAGCTAAAACGAATTAAATATGGAAGATTATAGAAGGAAATCAAGCAGGTAGCTTAATGGATTAAATTGAATATAATAATATATAAAATTTAAATGCGACAAAGTGTACATTGTGAATTAGCAAATTGAAGATTCAACTAAAATGCCATGTGGCAGCCATCAAGGTACCGACATCAATTGTGCAACGGTGAAATTTTCCAGCAGAAGCACATGTACAACTGGGAAACTAATCCCTTTTGGTTTTGTTTTTCCAATTTGTTTTGGACTCAATTATTTTATTTAGGGTTTTCTACATCTATAAATAGTCCATAGAAATAATTATTTTAGAGAGTAGGCAGAGGGGAAGATCAATCATATAGCATTAAGTAAAAAGTTATCAATACTTTTTAGGGTTGTTTTCTTCTTCTTATTTTCTTAGACATTAGTAGCAAACGCCCTTGTTCTGGGGCTGTAGCTACGGATTCAATGTTGATTATTTAAGGTTTTTGAATTAATTCCTGGTTGTCATTATAAGTTACTTCTACATTTTCGTTGTAGTATTTTGTGCTTGATCACGATAAGATAAATACATTGTCTAATCTTAAAATCGAGAGAGGAGGGATTAGATAGACAAGATAATATAGAATCCTCGGTCCACCCATTAGATTGAGGTGATAAGTGTTCAGGAGTGACGCCCAGACGAATCCCTTGCTTGGTTACGAAATAGGATGAAATATAAATGCTCACCAGTTAGTCTATTTATTCCCGCTCAACGGTGTAGTTAGATAACTTACTAGGGTAGACGACAAGAGACGTATAATTCGGATCAAATCATCAACCCTATAAACCAATATCTTGACAACTAAAATTAGTTCTAAGCCAAAAATATGATACATGAAATCCAATACATGCTGCAGCCCTGGGATTTTCCAACTATTGTAAGTAATTTTATTATTTTGTTCTTGCATTCATTTCTTTTGGCTCTCTTAACTATATAATTAGATCAGTATAATTTAGTAAAAATAGTTAATTGACAAGTCCTTTGGGTTCGATAATCTGGTTCTTTTAAGAGCCACTATATTACTAGCACGACCGCTTACACTTGTGTGTGCAATTAGGAGCAACAATGGGCTGCTAGTCTTGAGTCGTTTACCCCTTATTGTGTTTTAAGTTTCATTCAAGGACGAATGTTTCTAAGTGGGGGATAATGTAACGACCCGTAAAATAAATAAGTGAAACTAGAGCCTAACTAGTGAGTGCGTGAGTTTGTCATGCGGTTTGAGGTGGATAGTGTAACACCCCAGAAATTGTATGACTTAAGTTAGACCCTCACCTTATGAATAATGACTTAAAATAGTTAAAATAACGTTTCTAAACCTAAATTAATGCAATTGACTTGGTTTGGAAGTGTAAAAGTCTAAACGTCAAGAAACGACCAAGACTTCCGGAAACTAGAGAAGAATGTGTCCTAGTATGTCCTTAGGTTTTGGGCAGGTTTGGGAGTGTCGTATGATGGCATAATCTTGTGAAAAGGTTTAAATCAGTTAAATATATGTTTATAGGGTAAATACATTCGAATACGACACCCTAGGGCCACCCTAAGGGTCCCCGAGGAGGACCCCAACCTTGGCCAAGCAAGCTGCCTTGGCAGCTTGCAGATTGCACATAGAGGGAACCATGGCGCGTCACAGACTTGCTCCCCCAAGGAGAAAAAAGTCAGTTCGCAACGCGGTCGTGTCGCGGACTCTAGTGTCTTGAAATATAATTCCAAATATCTTTAGGGAACAGCTCCGCATCGCGGACTTATTCCGCAACGAAAATGCAGAAATTCAAAAATCAGTTTTACTTCATTAAAGAGTCCAACTAAGTGAGGGGTATTTAGGGTACTTTAGGGGACGTGTATATAACGATTTTTAAGTAAATTTACCTCACTTTTATCACTGAAACACAAAACCCCAAAGATCTAAACCTAAAGTTCCTCTTTCTCTCTACTTTCTCTCTCTTCTCAAGAACTCCATTGAAGAAGATTGGAGTTTCAAGAAGAAGACCAACTCTCCAAGGTTTCAACTCGAATTTTCGTGGTTTATTCGTCAATAAGGTATGGTTGCTTATCACTCTTGGGATTCCTTTCCCCAAGAAGCCCCTTCAAGATGAATTTCAAAATCTCGAATTTCTAGGTTTCAATCCAAAAACATGGGTCTTCTTTCTAAAGTGAAATTGATGTTATAAACTGACTTTGATTGATGTTATATGAACAATTATGGATGAATTTATGTTGTATTGATGGTTTCT
>JAJOOR010035087.1:0-20876 GCA_036250505.1 Solanum acaule | reverse complement strand
AGAAACTGCCCAAGAAGGAACAAAATCCTATATTCACGAAGAACCCTCTTCGATTTGGTGCGGCTGTTTCAGATTCCCTTGTTTCCCATCAACCCGAAAAGAAGGCGAAGCAAATTCTTTGATCCAAGAAAGAGAAAACAGAGATTCATGGATAGTGAAAAATAAGAAGGAATTGAGAGAGTATTCTGAACTTGTAGCTGGACCCAAATGGAAGAATTTGGTAAGGAAGATCGGAAAATACTGTAACCCTAAGAAATCTTCAGCTAAAACGACGCAGTTTTAGTATGATTCAGATAGTTATACTCTCAATTTCGACAATGGCGGTGGTGATGGAAGGGATGATGATGGGCTTTTACGTAATTTCTCATCTCGATGCCACATAGTATGACTACATATAGATGCCACATAGGATGATAAAATTTTAGATATGAAACTTAACGGTTCAAGGGTAAATATGTACCTTAAATTGGATGTCAATGGCAAATATATCAAAAAAGTATAACGAAGGGCAAATATAACCCTTTTCCGAGAGTACAAGGAAAAATATGACCCTTTTCCGCTCTTTTTATTATGTTTATTAATAATTTGAAACTAAATAAAATAATATTCATTTAGAGGTTGAGAAACAAATCATCTTAATCATTTAAAGATCTAAAAACAACATCTTAATAATCAGATGTGCATTCAGATTCAGACATCTTAATCTCAATGAAAATAAATGAGCCATACGTATTCTCACATGTATCACTTTTACATTGAGAAAAAATAAATTTTGATTTCTAAATGAGTTAATGAGTTTATGAATATTTCAGAGTGGTTACCGCTTTTAAGAAGATATTTTGAGCAATAACCTCAAATTGAGAAAGAGCATGTTTTATGCATTTGAGCACAAGTATATATTTTTATTGGGAATAGTATTGAACACCGATATGGGAATTGTTGACACACAATTTTGGACCTCCACAATATAGATTAATCATTGAGCTTCTTCAATTTCAAACGATTTAAAATAATTAGTTTTTAAAAAAAAGTTTGCAAGTTATTTTAAATAATTTTGTCACTTTTTATAATTTTAAAAATAAATAATATATATGTTTTAGATAATTATGTATATAATTAGTATATTTTATGGATATTCAAAAATCATCTCAAAAAAGATTTTATTTTTAGTTAAATATTTTATTAAATTAGTTTAGTTTAAGTTGGGTTATATTTTAAGTTAGTTATTTAGTTTTGTTAAGATTAAGAAGCTCATTAATTAATTATATTAATTCTTTCTATTTAATTATTAGTAGAATTTACTAATTTAATCAATTTTACTAAGTTCATAATTTCAATCAATTTGGCCAAATCCTCAATTCAAAACCTAGCCCTTTTATTACAAATCTAACCAATTCCTTTAACTCACTTTCAAGTTTCAGGCATTTTTGGGCCAATTCAGCCCAACATTCACCAACCCAGTCAGCCCACACCACAACATTTACAACAATACAATCAGCAGCGTACAAGGAACGACCCCACCCCTGTACGTTTTATCAATGCCTCTGTTAGCTTTTACGTTTCTCTTCTTAAGTTTGATTTCTCGTTGTTAGTTATTTTGATCCATTCCAGGTTCTGTTACTGTTTGTCTACATGATTTTGATATGAATATTGATAGCTTGTTCGTAAAGATTCATGGAGTCCAAACCTGAAAATGATCTTATCTTTTTGCACAATTAGTTCACCAGATTTTTAGTTCTTTGTTCTCTCTTTGGTAGCATCACTGCTCATCAGCCTCATTTGTTGATTGTGAGAATAGAATGAACTCTTGAACATTGTTAGTATGATTAAAGCATAATTTAATTTTTGTTCTCTGTCTATGTCTGAATCAGTTGTTGTTATGGTTTCATCACAATCTAGCCTTCCATTTATTTTAAGCTTAAATCTGATCTGGTTCTGATTTAGAATAGTTGATGACTGTTTGAAATTTCCTTAACTGTAGCCATGCTTCTTCAGTGATTTTGGCAAATATGTTGAATATTAAAGCTAGCCTATTTTCCTTATTTATTGTTTTTTTTTTTCCAGTAGCCATCTTATTTCTTTGGCTTAATAGATGAAGTAAGTGGTATCTTGAAGCATGATTGTATTAATACGATCGTATCCTGCTCATAATTTACTAAATCATCTCGTCTACCCTTTCAAATTTTTGGTACTTCTATAATTGAATCGTCTAATAGTATTAAGAATTGCTTGCTATATTGTTCAATTCAATTCAACTGTCTTACTTTAGCTCACTTTGGTGTATTATTATTTTATGAGTATTAATAGAGCTACGGTCTGAGATGTTACCATTAAGTAGTAATCCTCGCTCTCTTTATTTACATGTGAACCCCTGCCTGACTCCCTTTTTGCATTTCCTAGATGAACCATGGAGGCTCAAATCTCTTTATCGAGTCGGCATCATCCGTGTTTGAGTGAAAGGGAAGCTGAAACAGGTCTTGGAAAGTCCGAAAATGGGTTATATACATGTTGTACACAACAGTATACAGATGATATACATGTCGAGGTGCTAAAATATAGATCCAAACTACTGAAATACAGGTTGAAATGCAAGAATAAAGGGCTGAAGTTGAGATTACAGGTTTCGGAAAGTCCAAAAATGGGCTGTATATGTGCTGTATACAGTAGTATACAGGTCCAAAGTGTTGGAATATAGGTTAAGAATGGAGATGGAGGTGTCCGGGAGCCGAAAAACAGGTTGTATACATTAGATTTACAGGTTTGGTGCGGATATACAGCAGTATACAGCGTGATACAGCTTATGTATATAAGCAGTATACACGCCAAAAGCCCAAATACGACAGCAAAAATGCCCAGCAGTAGATTTTAGGTTAAATGGGCCAAAGCTCATCTATTTTGCAGCTCTTTTGTTAGTTTAGGACAGGTGTGGGCCAGCAGCCCAACAAGTTTAAATTTGGGCAAGGGCCCAAATTTGAATATTTATTTCTTTATTTTTTGTTTATTTGTTTATTGTATTAACTAACCTTTATTTTAATTTGGTTAATTTAATTAATCCCCAAAGAGGCCTTTCTTCTTTTTATGCTTAATTGAAATATTTGAGTTTTTTATTTACTTAATCATTAGTCGTTTGTCAATATAGGAATTATTTCCTTAAAAATCCTTTTAGTTTATTTTCTTTCAAATAAAAATGAGTTTTTATTACTTAATTAATATTTTTTTCAAAGTTAGTCAAATCTCTGTCAAGTCGTAGGTCAACCGCGCATTAGCGGACACTTCGAATGCTTAAACCCTTCTCGAAGTGTAATTTGAACCCCGAATCCACTTTCATTTCAATTGCTTTTATTCTATTTAAATCTTTTGAAAATTTGAAAGTTTTCTTGGGTTTTCTTAAAAATTAAGTGGCAACTCTTATATAAAAATGATTTTTCTTATAAATTTAAATTAGATCGATTTTTTGATAAAATAAGTCTTATATTTCTTTTTTTTTAAACACTGAAAACATGGATGATTTCAGAACAACTCACATTACTCATAAACCATGTAGCCAATATCGGTAAAGGATCATACATTTTAGATGACTCCTTATTGCTTTAGAGCAGAGCTTTAGTGGATTCACTTAGCTTAAATGTTCAATATCCCGGTGAGGTATATGACAATTCTAGCAGCATGGGTGAGACGTTGTATCATCACGTTACTCATAGTGATGGTTGTCGGTAAGAGAATCTCCCAAATAAAGTTAAAGGTGTATTCTTTTATCATATCACTTTATATGTTAAGTTCAGAGATGAGTAAGTATTTGTAAAGTTTAAATGATTTCACTCCTTTATTTCTTTACATTCAGTTGAGTATGTATTTATATTTATTGTAGTCCTTTGATTCAGTCATTCCTCTTTGACTATATTACATACTCGTACATTCAATAGATTGATGTCATTCGACTTGCATCTTTTTATGATGCTGATATAGGTATTCAGGATCATCAACAAACACTTCATTGAGATCACATTGCACTTCCCATTTGAGAGTTTTGGTGAGTCTGAGGAAACTCTACCCGAATCTGACCTTGCTCACCCACATGTGACGAACTTTCCAACCTGGAAAAGTGATCTGTAATTTGATTTTCAGAACCTTTTCTGTCCTTGAACTCTATGTCGAACTCTTGCAGCAACAGAATCCACCTAATCAACCATAGCTTTGCATCCTTCTTATTGAACAGGTACCTGATAGATGTATGGTCAGTATAAACAACAACTCTAGTCCCTACCAGGTAAGATCTAAATTTGTCAAAAGCATAGACCAATGCTAGCATTTCTTTCTCGATCACTATGTAGTTGGCTTGAGTTGTATCTAGTGTTTTGCGTGCATAATAGATTGAGTGAAACACCTTCTCTTTTCTTTGCCAGAACACTGCTCCTACATCTACATCACTTGCGTCACACATCAGCTCAAAAGGATGCCCCTAATTTGGGGAAGTCGGGATTGGAGCTTCTATCAACTTTTTCTTCAAGGTCTCAAAAGCTCGAATGCACTACTCATCAAAGACAAATTTCATCTCCTTCTCTAGGAGACTGCACATGGGTCTTACAGTCTTAGAGAAATCCTTAATGAATCTCTTGTAGAAACCAGCATGACCCAAAAAACTTCTCACCCCTTTTACAGAGACTGGGAAGGTAACTTTTCAATGACTTCCAGTTTTGCACGATCAACTTCCATCCCGAGTTTTGACACCTTATGGCCCAATACAATCCCTTCTTTCACTAGAAAATGACATTTTTCCAGAGTTTAGGATGAGATTAGTTTCCTCACATCTAGCCAACACCTTGTCCGAATTCTCTAGACACCTGTCAAAAGACTCCCCAAAGACTGAGAAGTCATCCATGAATATCTTCATGAAATCTTCGACCATATCATGAAAAATGGCTATCATGCATGTTTGGAATGTGGCTGGAGCATTACATAACCCAAAAGGCATTAGCTTAAATGCATATGTCCCATACAGACAAGTGAATGTGGTTTACTCCTGATCTTCTGGCACAATCACGATATGATTATATCCTGAATAGTCATCCAGGAAACACTAATATTCTTGCCCCGCTAACCTGTCCAGCATTTGATCAATAAATGGAACGGGGTAGTGATCCTTCTTGGTGGCCTAATTCAATTTCATGTAATCCATGCATATTCACCACCATGTCACTATCCTGGTTGGAATCAACTCATTCTTTTCATTAGTGATCACTGTTATGCCTCCTTTTTTAGGCACACACTAAACCGGGCTGACCCACTTGTTGTCTGAAATCGGGTATACAATACCTGTATCCAGCTATTTAATCACCTCTTTGCGCACCATATCTTTCATTACTAGGTTTAATCTGCGCTGAGGTTGTACACTTGACTTGTGGCCCTCCTCCATAAATATCATATGCATGCATAAAGCTGGGCTGATGCCATGTATGTCAGCCATCTACCAATCTATCGCCTTTTTTCTCTTCCTCAATATTTTCAGAAAGGCCTCAACCTGCACTTCAAACAAAGCAGAAGAAAGGATTACATGTAACGATTCATTAGCACCTAAAAATGCATACTTGATATGAGAGGGGAGAGCTTTTAACTTCAACTTCGGTGCTTCCTCAATTGATGGCTTGAGAGGTGGTCCCAAGACTCTATTTAATGGCTCCACAAGCTTGCGAAGCATACTCACATTTGGGACATCTAGAATACTAGCCAACTCCTGGGCTTCAGCGTCCCTCTCAATATCCTGCCCAATTAACACTTTCTCTAAAGGGTCTCGAGCTTTAAACTATTTAGCTGGTGTTTCCTCATCAATGACTGTAATTGCTGACAACTCCTCATATATTGCAGGCAACTTCATTGCCTTGTATACATCAAAGTCCTCTACCTTGTCATGAGCCCTCATTGTCAGTCTACCAGCCGCCACATCAATTAATGCACCACCGATTGCTAGGAATGGGCGTCCCAAAATAAAAGGGACCTCTAGGTCAGGCTCAAAATCTCAGAAGACAAAGTCTATGGGGAAGATCAGAGTTCCCACTTGGAATAAGACATCCCTAATAACGCCATCTGGCCTTGCTACCGAGCGGTCAGCTAATTGCAACATTATGGTTATGGACTTGGGCATTCCTAGTCCCAACTTAAGAAACATGGACATAGGCATTAAGTTGATACTCGCGCCCAAATCGCACAGCCCTCTTGCCTCAATATATTTTCCAAATTTAATTTGCATAGTAAAACTCCCTGGATGTTTCAACTTAGTTAGGAGCTTATTCTGGATCCTAGAACTGCACTCCTCAGGGAGTGTCATTGTTGCATACTCCACCAATCTTCTCTTGTTATCAATCAAAGGCAAGGTAACATGTACTTGTTTAAGTAGTTCAATAAACTTACCAAAACGTTCCTCCTCCTTCTGCCTTTTGAATTTCTGTGGGAATGAAGGAGGTGGTTTTGCTTTTGGTTCCTCATCAACCCTTGGCTCACGTGGTCCAGCATCTTCAGCAGATTTTTTCTTTGGCGTTAACTCCTCCAATGGACGACCACTACGGGTACTCACAGAATTTACCTGTTTTGGGTTTGGATCAGTATTTCCAGGCAAACCCCCTTGTGGTCAAGAATTCTGGGCACTAGCGAACTGCCCAAACTACTTCTCCAAATTTTGGGTCGCTAGTTGGTTGTTTCAGACATCTGTTGCCAACTTAGCTTGGTCAACCAAGATTTGTTTTAGCATGTCCTCCACACTTATATCACCTTGCTTGGCAGCCTACTGTTTCCCATGACCCTGCTGGTTTCCATGGCCTTGCTGATTGTAATATTGTCCACTATCTTGCGGCCTGTATTGGTTCTGGCCTTGATGTTGATTCTGATTACCACCCCATGAAAAGTTTGGGTGGTTCCGCCAGCTTGGGTTGTAGGTGTTGCCATAATTTTAGTGATTCCCTCCTCGTTAGGCATTACCTGCAAAATGAACAGATTCTAGATTTGCTCCACATACCTCAGCAGTGTGATCTCCACCTCCACATACTTTACACCATGCTGGTGGTTGCTGCACCATATTAACTTGAGCTTGCTACTGTCCTAGTGACATGCTGTTGAAGTGTGTAGTCATCATATTTTGCATTGCTATAATTTGTACAGTTAAGGTTGTCACTGCATCCACTTCCAACACTCCAACAGTCTTTTGTATGACCGATTTAGCTCCTCCTCCATTCCACTCGGGATTACCTTTAATTAAGTAAAATTTTTGTGTTTGGTTCCAACCCTTTAATGAAGGTGTGGACCAACACTTCGTTAGCTTGATGATGATATGGACAACTTAGCAACATGGACTTAAACTTGTCCCAAGCTTGGTACAAGTTTTCTCCTCCTTTCTATCGGAAGCTTAATATATCGCTTCTCAGCTTGGAAGTTTTCCCCGATGGAAAAAACCTTATCAAGAACTTCCGGGCAAGATCATCCGAAGATGTTATGGAATTTGCGGGCTCAGAGTTCAACCATCTTTTTAGTTCCCTTAGCAGAGAAAAGGGGAATATGGTGAGCCTCACATAATTAGAGTTCACTCCAGTTGGAGTGAATGTGTCACTGATCTCGAGGAAATTTTGAATGTGCACTTATGGGTCCTCATGAAATAGACTAGTGAACTGTCTATTTGTCTGCAATAGTTGCACCATGCTCTGCTTCAATTCAAATCTCTCACCAGCTGCAGGTTTCTGAATACAAGAGGTAACATTGGTGGTGCATGGGATTGCCACTTCTCTCACTTTCATTTCTGCCATCACTGCAGGTGCGTCTTGTTCCACCTCTTCTTCTGGGGTTACTGGTACACTAGCGACAAGAGGGACTGGTTAAGTGAGTCTTCTTTGCCTTCTCCGTTAATGAACGAATCTCTCCAGTTCAGCTAGAGGCTCTACCAAGTCCTAGTCGTCTTCCAGTGAGAAATCTAGACACAACGTGTAAAATGAATAGCCAAGATCAACTTGTCAACACTTCTATAAATAATTTTGAAACTCAAAAATTAAATATCTGCCGATTTTAAAGTCCCTGGCGGCGTCGTCAAAAACTTGTTGCGTCCAGAAACACACGCAAGTGTACGTGGTCACTCAAGTAGTACAGTGACTCTTTCGAGCCAAATTATCGAACCCAAAGGACTTTAAATCAACAAATACTAACTTTATTGTAACTAAAATAAATTTACTTAGGTGACAAACGATTTCAGGAATTTTTTTGTATTAACTAAGTTAAACAGTTGCAAATATTAATTACTAACACTCAACTCAATTAAAAAAAAAAGATTTAACAAATTGGGAAGTATTCCAGTGTTGTAACATACACTGATTTCAAACATAATAATAACTTATTCTAGCATTCGACAAATTAACCTCATTATTGATTCACAAGGTTGAATTTACGATCATGGTCTCCCGACCTCTAATGTCTACCATCATTGACAGTCTAACTACATCGTTGAGCGGGGATAGGCATGAACCAATCGCGGAGCATTAAGATATCATCTTGTACATTAACCAAACGAGGTATATACTCCTATATATAAAATACTCTAAGTTTTACCCTAGAATGAACACGTTTCTCACATTCCTTGGTCTATCCCTCTATTCGTCTTCCGAGTTAAAAAGAGGACAATGTATTTATTTTAATGTTGATTAGTCATTAAAATAGTTAAACAAGAATGCAAGTATATATCATAAGAAAACCCATTTCATGCTAGAAATAAATATTATTATATCATTAATCGTAGCTACAACCGCAGAATAAGGGAACTTAGCTACTCATTGTATGAATTATCATCAAATAATGTTCAAGGATCATAAAAGTGTTTACCAAAATGAAATAGTAGAAGAAAAGCCCTAGAGATAGTCAGCAAAATCGCCCAAATCATGTTCTCCCATTTTTCAAAAACTAACCAGTGATAAAATAATACAACTGGACTATTTATAGTCTGAAATAAAATATGTGATGCAAATCTGGAGTCCAGGTCCGCGATGCGGACCAGTTCCCTCGTTGCACATTTCTAATAGCTTGAGCCAACTCTGCGATACACTCCCATTGCGCATTCCAATATTATGTGAAATTCATTTTCCACATTCTGGCTTCAGCTCCGCCATGCAGAGGTGCTTCCTTACAGGGGATTTTTTTTAGCTTCTTAGCCATTTCTCCTTAGTAACTTCGACTTTTATTTTCCAACATCTTGGATGCTTTCATTTTTTAGCTCCTTTGCTTGCTTATCACCCTATAAAAGCCTAATCATCTTGGTTAGAGGAAACACAATAAATTGACTCTAAAAATGCAATTCAAAAGAGAAATTTGCTCTCGAACTTGGCTAGATATATGGGGTAAATTAGTTATTAGGCGCATAAATACACCTAAGATCACTCAACAAATAGAAAAGGAAAAACTTTAGGAAAGATCTAGGGAGACAAAAAAGGCAAGGACCGGTGATGCTGACTTTTCATATTCAAGGTCTGATGGACATTGTTGTTCTAAGTTCTGACAAAAGCCTTCCGATCAAGGTTCCTCCAATGCTCCTAAGTTCAACAAAGATATGGTGTCTAATCCTGAGCCTCAAGGAGGAAATGGTGGTGGATTTTCATCGACTACTTGTGCTAAATGTGGAAGAAAGCATGAGGGTAAATGCTTAGCTAGTACAGATGGTTGATTTGGTTGTGGTAAGAGTGGTCATAATATAAGGAATTCTCCATCACTTACGGCTAAGGGAAGAGAAGGTAGGCAAGCTTTGCCTAGTGGTTCAGGTTCAAGTGCTCCAAAGCAAAACCAATTCTATGCACTTCAAATTCGTCATGAGCAAGAGGGTTCTCTCAATGTGGTTATCGGTATGTTGAAAGTATTTAATTTTGATGTTTATGCTTTTCTTGATCTCGGTGCTACTCTGTCTTTTGTGACGCCATATGTGGCTATGCGATTTGATATTCTTCCGAATGAGTTGGTAGACCTTTTTTCTGTCTCTACTCCTATTGGTGAATCTATTGTAGCTAAAAGAGTCTATAGAAATTGTCATGTTTCCTTATCCCATAGAGTCACTCATGTTGATCTTGTAGAGCTTTATATATTAGATTTCGACGTTATCCTTGGCATGGATTGGTTGCATTCTTGTTATGCCTTTATCGATTGTAGAACCCAAGTGGTCAAGTTTTAGTTTCCTAATTAGGTTATACTAGAGCGGAAAGGGGGAAATTCTATGCCGAAAGGTCAGTTTGTTTCTTGTCTTAAAGCTAGAAAGATGATCTCTAAGGGTTGCATATACCATCTAGTTAAGGTGAGAGATATGGATCTCGAAACCCCTAATTTTGAGTCGGTCCCTGTTAATGAGTTTCCGGAAGTGTTTTTCGATGATCTACCCGGTGTTCCTCTAAAAGGGAAATATACTTTGGTATTGACCAACTCCTAGATACGCAAACTATCTTTATTCCTCCTTACCAAATGGCTCCGACAGAACTTAAGGAATTAAATTATCAATTGAAAGATTTGTTGAATAAGAGTTTCATCTGACCGAGTATCTCTCCACGAGGTGCTCCCGTTTTGTTTGTTCGAAAGAAAGATGGTTCACTCCGTATGTGTATTGACAACCCGCAATCGAACAAGGTTACCATTAAGAACAAATATCCTCTTCCAAGGATAGATGATTTGTTTGATCAACTTCAAGGAGCAAGTTACTTCTCTAAGATTGACCTCCGATTGGGTTTTCACCAATTGATGGTGAAGGGAAATAATATTTTGAAGACGGTTGTCAAACTCAGTATGATCATTATGAGTTTTTGGTTATGTCCTTTGGCTTGACAAATGCTCCAGCCTCATTTAGGAATTTGATAAATAGTGTGTTTAGACAATACCTTGATATGTTTGTGATTATATTCATCGATGATATCTTGATTTTTTCAAGGAGTGAGGATGAGCATACCGATCATTTGAGGATTGTGTTGCAAGTCCTCAAGGACCAACAAATCTTTGCAAAGTTTAGTAAATGCGAGTTTTGGATGAGATCTGTGGCTTTCTCTATTCACATTATTTCCGGTGAGGGTATTGAGGTAGATCCTAAGAAGATGAATGCGATTAAAAGGTAGCCTAGACCTTTATCCCCTTCGGACATTCAAAGTTTCGTGGGTTTGGATGGTTATTATAGTAAGTTTGTGGAAGGGTTTTCCTCAATTTTCTTTCCATTGACGGTATTGACCCAAAATAAAGTTGTGTTAAATGAAATAGTTTAACTCAATATACTCAAATGAACATAAGTTCAACTCACATTCTTTAAAATATCAATATGGGAAATGAGAAAAAGACTCCAACTACTACTATCTATGAAGCCTCTAAAATACTACGATGGACGTCAGGACAAGATCACGACATCCTAACAAAACTAGAAGCAAAATTGGAATTCTACGGAAGCAAGGAGGCTCACCAAAGCAAATCTGGAACTGCAAGTGGTATCAGTGATGTGCATGTTGATGACCATGAATACATGTATCTGCATCATGAAAAGATGCAGGCCAAATAGTGTTAGTACATTGAATGTACGAACATGTAAGGGGAACTCTAAAACATAAACATAAGCTTGAACAGATAAAAGGGAAACATACGTACGTCGTCTCAACTCACTCAACTCAAATCAACTCAACTCAACTCCATAGGAAGAAAACAATAAAGATTCAATATATGAAAAGCATTTAAAACAGTAGATAGTAACTCAATGTATATGAAAATACAATAATAAACTCTTTACTCTAAATTGGGAGATTTTCTAACCGACAACCATCACTATGATCTTTGTGATGATACAATATCTCGCCTACGCTGCCAGAACTGTCCTATACCTTGCCAGAGTATAAGACATCCTCAACTAAGTATATTCACTAAGCTATGCTTAAAATCAATAAGGAGTCATCTAAAAAGTATTATCCTTCACCCATGTTGGCATACATAGTTTATGAGGATTTTGAGTTATCTGAACTCATCCCCATATAGGTGCTCAATATTACTTCCAATAATATATAACTTATGCTCATATGTTTAAAAACATTCCCCATCCTCAAACTTGAGATTATTACTCAAAAGATTCTCTTAAAAAAGATAATGCTCAAAAACTCCTCATGAACTCATTTGGAAATCAAGGTTTCCTCTCGTTTTAAATGTAAAACATTTACACTTGGAATTACTTAGTTCCCTTATATTCATTTTGAAAACATTAACTCAACTCTCTTCGCCCTCATACTCAAGTACTCAAGTCTTAAAGCAAGTTTTAAAAGATTGTAAAAGACTTATCAAAATGACTAAAATGTTTTCCTCGAGCTTTTACTCTTTCTTGAATTCGAAATGTGAATTCAAGAATTATGATTGGATATATATGATTTCTCAATGATTAGATGTATTTTGGAAAGTTATAATCAGGAAGAGAGCAAAGATACGTTTTAAAAGAATTCAGACGGGACGAATGACGAAAAAGGGACCGGGGCAGGCGACCCTGGCTTGTCCCTGGCGTGAGGGCGCTAGCCCTTGAAATTCAGAACACCATTTTTGGTGCATTGCAGGCGCGATGCGCCAGCCTTCCTGGTGCATCAGTGGCATGTCCCTTTAGGCCCTGCCCCATGAATTTTTCCTCTTCGATTTTTCATCTGATCCACTTAGAACAGATTGATTTCTACCCAGATTCCTTAGATTCGTAAACCCAACACAAGTACATGAAAATCTACTTAAATTTTGTCAAGAACAACCCCCAAACACAAAACCCTTACCTCAAGAACTCATCAAACTCCATTAATAACGAATGAAGAACAAAACCTCAAGAAAACTCAACAAGAACTCAATACACAAAATCTCATGTACGAATTTAAAAAGGAAAATCATGATTGGTGTTAGGTTGAACTAACCTATCACTATGAAAACTTAAACACCTCAAAAGAATTAAATTCTTGGCGAAAATCCTCAAAGCCCGCAAGAATCTTGAACACTTTTCTCTTCTCCTCTTGAACTCCTCTCAAAAACCCTAAGCGTGTTTAGGAATGACTAAAACTGATTCCAATCAGTTTAGACCCCTAAAAGATTAACAAAACGAGCTAGGCTAGTGGGGGTAAGGAAAAGACCAAAATATCCCATCTTAAAATGGATGAATTACATTAACTAGACAGGCTGCACTCAAACGAGAAGCAGACGCTGCCCATGGAAAGCCTTTTCCTTTGTGAACATGCCCATAAGACACGACAAAAAAGCCAAAAATTGGGCTTCTAGACGCCTTACAATAAAGATGCCCCGGCCCCTCGGTGTCTTACACGTGTTCTTCGACACGCCATCTCCCTTTGTTCAAAAGCCATCACTTTCTACTTATGAACATTTGCCTTCAATTCAAGGAAAACAGGGTCTTGGTCTTGTTTCTCTTTCACTTCGGACATTAGTGATGATTCAACCCCATTCATCACCACCACTCTACCTTCATTGTAATTCAACAACCAGACTCCCAATCGTGCAAGTCTGTGCACATCTTTGGCCAATTCTTTCTTGCCTTTCTCAACATGGATAGTACTATCCATAGATAACCTGCTCAAAGCATTAGCAACAACATTAGTCTTACCCGGGTGATAGATAATACTCATGTCATAATCCTTGAGTAAATCCAACTATCTTCTTTGTCTGAGGTTAAGCTCTTTCTAACTAAAAACATACTGAAGACTCTTGTGAACATCTACATGAACACCATCGAGATAGTGACGCCAAATTTTTAAAGCAAACACTACAACAACCAACTCGAGGTCATAGGTTGGGTAATTCTTCTCGTGAATCTTAAGTTGTTTAGAGGCATAAGCTATAACTTTGCCATTCTGCATCAATATACAACCAAGTCCAACTTTGGACGTATCATAATACACAACAAAGCCTTGTGTACCTTCCAGTAGGGACAACATTGTGGCAGTAGTTAATCGGGTTTTCAATTCTTGAAAGCTTTTCCCACAAGCTTCAGACCATTAAGACTTTGTTGTCTTCTAAGTCAACTTTGTCAAAGGGGATGAAATAGATGAAAACTCCTCGACAAACCTCCTATAATAACCAACCAATCCCAAGAAACTCCTAATATCAGTAAGAGATGTGGGTCTGGGCCAGTTCTGCGCTGCCTCAATCTTTTGAGTGTCAACTCGACTCCCTTCTCCAGATACAATGTGGCCTAAGAACGCCACTGACTCAAGACAAAATTCACACTTGGAAAATTTGGCATACAACTCTCTATCTCTGAGGGTTTGGAGAACTACTCTGAGATGACTAGCATGATGCTCCTCATTCCTCGAATATATCAGAATTTGATCAATGAAAACAATAACAAACATGTCAAGATACGGTTTGAACACTCGGTTCATAAGATACATGAATGCTACAGGAGCATTAGTTAAGCCAAATGACATAACAAGAAACTCATAGTGACCAAAATGGGTCCTGAATGTTATCTTCGGGATGTCACTTTCTCTTACTCTCAACTAGTGATAGACAAATCTAAGTTATATCTTAGAAAAGCAAGTGGCAGCCTGAAGTTGATCAAATAGATCATCAATTCTCAGAAGGGGATACTTATTCTTTATAGTAACCTTGTTCAATTGGCGGTAGTCAATACACATTGTAAGAGAACCATATTTCTTTCTCACAAATAAGACCAGAGTGCCCCAAGGTGAGACACTTAGTCGAATGAAACCTTTATCAATAAGGTCTTTCAACTACTCTTTTGACTCTTTCAACTCAGCGGGAGCTATTCTATATGGCGGAATAGAGATAGGTCGAGTGTTAGTAAGAATATCTATATCGAAGTCTATTTCTCTCTCAAGAGGGACTCTGGGAAGATCATCTGGAAAGACCTCTGGAACTGATTGAATAGGCGGTGTATCAACACTAGAGTCATTAACTCAGACTAAGTGATAAATACACCCCTTAGAAACAAACTTTCTAGCCTTTAGGTATAAAATGAAACGACCCTTATGCACTGATGAACTACTCCTCAACTCTATAACTGGATCATTAGGAAATTAGAACTTAACTACTCGAGTTCTACAATCAACTGAGGCATAACATGCATGAAGCCAGTCCATACCTAGAATAACATCAAAGTCAACCATGTCTAACTCGACTAAGTCACCCCTAGTGTCCTTGTGATTGAAAAATATGGTACAATCACGATAAACTCTCTCAGCTAGAATAGACTCACCAATTGGTGTGGAAACACTGAAGAGCTCAAGAAGTCGCTCGGGAAGGATATCAAAACTCATAGCAATATATAGAGTCACAAAAGATAAACTCGGACTTGGATCAAACAATGCATATATAAAGACTTTGATCATACCAGTGATAAAATCAGGTGAATTCTCTTGCTCTTAGCGACTGGTGATAACATATAGACTATTTTCTCCTCCGCCTATCCTTGAAGTAGCTCCTCTAGGCGCATCTATCTCTGTCGGGCACTCTCGCATGAAGTGACCTATCTGACCACACTTGAAACAGCCCATGGAGTCATCACGACATGATCCTGGGTGGTTTCTACCACACTTAGCACATGTAGGAGTCCACACACTACCTTGAGATTGAGCAGGTCTATCTCTGAAGTTCTGTGAATTTTGATTCATGAACTCACCTCTGTTCTTTGGTGCAGGTGCCTAGCGGATGATGGTGCAGGTCCTGTTGGCTTTTGTTGAAAAGATGATCGGTTTGCATTTTTGGTCTTCTGCTGTCCGGACTCATTGCCTGTGGCCTTAGCCTTCTTACTGCGGAACTCCTCTCTATCTCTCAACTTGTCTTCCTCAACCTGATGCACATGGATCATAGGCCTCGCTATGTCCATGTCCCCTATCAACAAGGCAGCCTTACCCTATTTTCTTGACAAGCAAGACAACCCAGACACAACCAGACTCATCCTGCTCCTCATATTAGCAACCATCACCGGAGCATAACGGGACCGTTAAGTGAACTTGAGGTTGTACTCATGCACACCCATGGACTCCTTCTTAAGAGTGATAAATTCTCTTACCTGGGCCTCTCTCAGTTCACAGGGAAATAAATGCCTCATGAATGTACTTTCAAACACATCCCAACTTACAATTGGTGCCCCTTCAACCCCGTTTTTTTCCCCATTGGTCGGACCAGATCCTTGCAACACCCTTGAGCTGGTATGCAACCAACTCCACTTGATCAACATCTGCAACATGCATAACCTCAAACACTTTCTACACCTCATCTACAAAGTTTTTCGGATCCTCAGTGACATTTGACCTTGTGAATTCTGGAGAATTCATCCTCAAGAACTCACGGATCCTGGATGTATCAGCCACATCCTAACGAATCACTCTTTATTGACCATGTTGGTTGGTCACCACTTGACTCAACATCCGGATAGCATTGGGGACCCCTTGATCCTGGGGATCAACATTCCTCCTAGCAGGACAACCTCGAACAACTCTTCGTAGAGGCATGATCTGAAAGGTACGCGCAAGCATGAATTATAAAGAAACTTTTATAGAGTTTAACTCTACCGCATAGATAGAGTATGAACGAAGTAAGATATTTCCTAAATGTTGTAGCCTCCTAATTATAGTTGTGGCACACTTGACACAAATAACCAAGACTCTACACACAGCTTCATAAACATCCCAGGACTCTTGAACTTTGGGATCTGATACAAAGTTTGTCACACACTGGGCCTACACCCTGGACACGACCGACACTCGAGAACAATTGCTAGTCTCCAAGCGAACCCTTGGCCTGGATCAATACTAAGCGGAAGACTTACTCAACAAAATAGGAACTCAACACATAACTTCAACTTATAAGAATATCATAAATGAAATAGTTTAACTCAATATACTCAAATGAACATAAGTGTTCAACTCACAGTCTTTAAAACATCAACATGGGAAATGACAAAAAAAACTCTTCAACTAATACTAACTATGAAGCCTCTAAAATACTGCGATGGAAGTCGATACAAGACCCATGACATCCTAACAAAACTAGAAGTAAAAGAGGAATCCTCCGGAAGCAAGGAGGCTCACTAAAGCAAATCTGGAACTACAGGTGGTATCAATGGTGCGCCTATTGATGACCCTGAATACATGTATCTGCATCATGAAAAGATGTAGACCAAATGTCGTCATTACAATGAATGTACGAGCATGTAAGGGGAACTCCTAAACATAAACATAAGCTTGAACGGATAAAAGGGAAACATACTTACGTCGTCTCAACTCACTCAACTCAACTCAACTCAAGAATACTCAACTCTATATGAAGGCAACAATAAAGATGCAATATATGAAAAAGCATTTAAAACAATATATAGTAACTCAATGTTTATTAAAATATAATAATAAATTCTTTACTCTAAATTGGGAGATTCTCTAACCGACAACCATCATTTTGAGTTATGTGATGATATAACGTCTCGCCCACGTTGCCAGAACTATCCTATACCTTTCTGGAGTATAAGACATCCTCAACTAAGTGGATCCACTGAGCTATTCTTAAAAGCAATAAGCAATCATCTAAAAAGTATGATCATTTACCTATGTTGGCATACATGGGTTATGAGGATTTTGAGTTGTCTAAGCTCATTCCCATATTGGTGCTCAATACTACTCCCTATAATATATAACTCGTGCTCATACGTTTAAAAACATTCCTCATCCTCAAATTTGAGATTATTACTCAAAAGATTCTCTTAAAAGAGATAATGCTCAAAAACTCCTCATGAACTTATTTGGAAATCAAGGTTTCCTCTCGTTTTAAATGCAAAACATTTACACTTGGGAATACTTAGTTCCCTTATATTCATTTTGAAAACATGAGCTCAACTCTCCTCATCCTCACATTCAAGTCTTAAAACAAGTTTTAAAATATTGTAAAAGACTTCTCAAAATGACTCAAAGGACTCCCTCGAACTTTTACTCTTTACTTTATCTTGAATTTGAAATGTGAATTCAATAATTATGATTATGATATATAGGATTTATCAAAGAATAGATGTAGTTTGGAGAGTTATAATCAGGAAGAGAGTGAAGATACGTTTTAAAAGAACTCAGACGGGATGAACGATGGAAAAGGGAAGGGGGCAGGCAACCCTGGCGCATTCCTGGTGCGGGGCACCGGCCCCTGAACTTCATAACACCACTTATGGCGCACTGCGGGCGCTGTGCACCAGCCCCCTGGCGAATTAGTGGTGCGTCTCCCAAGGCCCTGCCTAGAAAACCCCACAAATTTTTCCTCTTCAATTTTTAGTCCTAATCCACCTAGAATCGATTGATTTCTTCCTAAATTACTTAGATTCGTAAACCCAACACAAGCAAACGAAAATCTACTCAAATTTCCTCAAGAACAACCCCCAAACTCAAAACCCTCACTTCAAGAACTCATCAAACTTCATTAATAACGAATGAAGAACAAAACCTCAAGAAAACTCATCAAGTACTCAATACACAAAATCTCATGGACGAATTCAATAAGGTGTCACATCCCGAGCCTACACCCTGGACATGGTCAGTACTTGAGAAGCATTTTTGGTCCCCAAGGGAACCCTCGTCCTGGTTGACTACAAGCATCAAAACTGAAGAATTATTTTAAAGCAGCTTATCAAATCTTTAAATTTAATATGAAAATATTTAGTATTAAAAATAAATTTTTATATAAAGTATATAAAATTGAATGCTGCAAGACTGTCTACCTATGAAGCCTATAGTGTATAAAGATAGGTATCGAAAAAAGACTCATGACACCTCAAAATGTTACTACAAGCAAATCATAAAACTACAGCCCTCTAAAAGCAAGGAGGCCTCACCAAAAGATGATAAGCGAATGATGTGATCTCAACGGGTCTTCTGTTGATGATCCTAAGTACCTGAATCCGCACCATGAAACGATGCAGGTCGAATGACATCAGTACATTGAATAAGTATCTAATTAGGTGTTGATTAACACAACTAACTGAACTGAAAGACTGAAAATAGCTCAACTAAAATATAGTATAAATCATATAAGCTTTTATTGTAGGAATGCAATAATAGTAAATACTTAACTGAAATGTATATATAAAAATATACTTTACTTTACTTTACTGGGGAGTTTCTCTAACCTACAACCATCACTATGAGTCTTGTGATGATACAATGTCTTACCCACATTACCAGAGCCGCCCTATACCTTGCCGGAGTATAAGACGCAACTGAACTGTTGGATTCACTAAAAAGCCTTCTTGAGGCAGGTGAGGATTCACCCGTCTTGCGATACGATCCTATCTATATTGGCGACGTAGGTTATGAATTTTTAGTATGAACTCTTACCCCAAATCGGTATTCAATACTACTCCCAAAATATAACTAAATGCTCATGTAAAAGTACTCTTTGGGTTGAGATAATTTCTCAAACAGGCCTCTTTAAGAGGTAACTGAAGTTGTACTGAATCTATTTGAAATACTTTGAAAATTCTTTATACTTTTATGAAAATAGTGCTCCCATTTTTTAATGAAAAAAATGGTACATTCGAAACTATATAAGTTCCCTTAAAACTCTTGAAATAACTTGTATTTAGGTTGTAATCATAAAAACTATATCTGAAATCATATTCTGATCTTATCATTGATGACTCGAGAAGTCATACTGCATAAATAGTGATGGCATAACTAGATGTCATACTGCTTAAACATTGATGGCATACTCGAATGTCATATTAATCATAAATTGTAGTTCTTTTGTCAATGTGAAAATAATACTTTTGGAACCATTTGTGATCCCTTAAACTCTTCTCAAAAGATACTTTAAAATACTCTTGAACTCGCTTTAAAATTCCAAAATCAATATATGGAAATAAATGCACAAAGGGTTTCAACAAAATATCATCAACTAGGGTTCATGTGAAATAAAAGCATGAGAAACAACCCAATAATTATGCATAATATAGTGCAACTCATAATCAATAATTTAGAACTCAGAATCAATAACTTAACTCATATCAAGAATTTCATAAAACTGAGGGTATAACCATAGATTAATCTTTTACTGACTGAATTGAGATGTAGGGCGTGAGGACGAACTCAGTCCATCACTATGAATAGCCTTCCATACCTTATACACTCCAAATTCTTGAGAAAGGTAAGATCGTTGGATGAAAAGATGGCAAGAATTTGTTTCTTGAACCTTACAGATGAGTTCTTGAGGAGCTTTCTTGAAAGTCTATGAATTTCATGAGTTGAAGATATTAATTCATGTTAATATGAAGGAATTATGAAGTTCTATGGTAAATCTTACATTGGATGATGGATGAACCTTGGAGGAAGTTAGTTTCTTGAAAACTTCTCTTTCTAAGGTAAATTTATGAACTAAGGAGGTGAACTACGTATTGTGGGGTTTTTAAAAGACCTAGACGTACGCGAGCCTGCGCAAAAAAAGGCTCAGGCACGCAGCCAACTGCGCAGGAAGGCAATAGTTGTTGCCTCGTTGCACACCCGCGCAGAAAATGCCTCAGCCGCGCGGCCGGCGCTTGGCAAGATAGTGTCCAGTAAAATAGGCATAACTTCTTACTCAAACTCCAATTGATGCAAACTTGGTGGCATTGGAAAGAAGACTCATAGATCTTTAATTTGATAGGTTATGTGCCATATAGCTCTTCATATTCTAAGAGATATAGTCATTTAAAGTTGACCCTTGCATAAATTAATGCAAAAAACATAGTCAAAAGAAAAACTTTGAACTTGACTTAGTGTTAGAGGTCTCTTATTGTAACGACCCGAAAAATGATAGAGTGAAACTAGAGCCTCACATGTGAGTTTGGAGTCGAGAACTTAATGAAATGATTATATTTGAATTTGACCCAAAAAGTTCTT
>JAJOOR010035086.1:0-13853 GCA_036250505.1 Solanum acaule | reverse complement strand
TATGAATATATGTGGTTGGATTGGTGAAGGCTATATGTAAGTTCACCTTTGGTAACCTTAAGGTGATACATTGCACCAAGTATTCCCTAAGGGTTGCTTGAGGAAAGGAGTTAAGATAAAGAGGAAGGTAATGTATGGTATGCATTAAATGTGCCTAAAATGCTATAAGTCACTCTATGTGCTATTATGAATGGTTTCCATGTGTATGATGATGTATGTGGATTGATGTTGTTCCTATGGAACTAAATGTTCTTGAAGTTTCTCTAAAAAGTCATGATGCATGGTTTCCAACTAAATGTCCTTTTAAAAACATGTTTTTGCATGGTTATCATACTTAGTGCATTCTTGTACTAACACCATTCTTCTTCATCTTTTTACACCAAGTGTAGGTGGTGGTGGCTAAAGGACCTTTCCTAGAAGTGATGAGCTTGGCTTACTACTCCCAAGTTCGGGTATGTCCTTAAAGATTCAAAGACCTTTATGTTAAAGAGTTTCCTTAAGTAATGTACCAGATAGTAGTTCTAGTGTATTGTAAGGGATGTGTCCCTATTGTGTTGTAGTTGTGTTTTAAGATGGCTACCTCAAGACGTAGTATTCCGATTTTGTATTAAAGGTTTTAATGAGGTGACTTTTAAGTCTTGTGATATATTATGAAAAGTTTTAAATTTTCCTCTATTTTTCTATAATAAATGCTATCACGAATGCTAAGGGCTTGTATAAGACGTCCGAGAGGTCGAATACGCCGGTAACGACTAGGGGGTGCTCTCATGTTGTTACAACCATGCTCATTGGTGACATGGACATCTCTCTTCTCATGGTACATGCAGAATAAATTGAAGAGGAGAAACTCAAAGAGAAGTCTAGAGAGGTAAAAAGGGCTAAGACTGCCGATGGTAATTTCTCACATGCTAGATATGATGGACACGGTCGTCCTAATTTTCATCAAGGGTTTTCTGGTTAAGGTTCCTCTAATGTTCCACCTAAGTTTTACAAGGATAGAGTGTCTAACCCTAAACCTCAAGGAGGTAATGGAGGTGGCTCTTCTTTGGCTAGGTCTACATGCTAAATGTGGGAAAAAACATGATGGTAAGTGCCTAGCCGGCACCGATGGATGATTTAGTTGTGGGAAGAGTGGTCACAAAATGAGAGATTTCCCCATGCTTGCGGCAAAAGGAAGGGTAGGCAAGAGAGTTCGCCGGATGTAGTTATCAGTATGTTAAAAGTTTTACAACATGATGTGTATGCTTTGCTTGATCACGGTGCTAGTTTATCCTTTGTAACACCTTATGTGTCTATGAAGTTTGAAGTGCTCCCTAATATATTATTAGAACCTTTTTTTGTCTCTACTCCCGTTGGTGATTCTGTGGTGGCTAAGAGGGTCTATAGAAAGTGTCCCGTTTCCTTATCCCATAGAGTTACCCTCGTAGACTTGGTAGAACTTGACATGTTAGACTTTGATGTCATTCTTGATATGGATTGGTTGCATTCTTGCTATGCTTCCATAGATTGTAGGACTCGAGTGGTCAGATTTTAGTTTCCAAATAAGCCTATCCTTGAGTGGAAGGGGGGAAATTCTACTCCCAAGGGGCAGTTTGTCTCTTGTCTAAAAGCTAGGAATATGATTTCGAAGCGTTGCATTTATCATCTAGTTATGGTGAGTGATGCAGATTCTGAAACCCTACTCTTGAGTAGGCCACCGTAGTTAATGAGTTTTTGGAAGTTTTCCCTGATGATTTGGTTGGTATTCCTCCCGAGTGGGAAATAGACCTCGGTATTGACCTTTTCGCAGATACGCAACCTATCTTCATTCCTCCTTATAGAATGGCTCCGGAGGAACTTAAGGAGTTTTAAGATCAATTAAAGGATTTGTTGGATAAGGGCTTCATCCGATCGAGTATATCTCCATGGGGTGCTCTAGTTTTGTTCGTAAGGAAGAAAGATGGTTCCATTCACATGTGTATCGATTATAGACAATTGAACAAGGTGACTATTAAGAACAAATATCCTCTTCCAAGGATTGATGACTTGTTTGACCAACTTCAAGGGGCTAGTTATTTCTCTAAGATCAATCTTCGTTCGGGTTACCACCAATTGAGGGTGAAGGATAGTGATATTCTAAAGATGGTTTTCCGAACATAGTATGGTCATTATGTGTTTTGGTGATGTCGTTTGGGTTGACTAATGCTCCGACGGCATTTATGGACTTGATGAATAGGGTGTTTAGATAATACCTTGATATGTTCGTAATTGTGTTTATCGATGATATTTAGAGCTATTCAAGAATTGAGGAAGAGCATATTGATCATTTGAGGATCGTGTTGTAAATATTTAAGGACCAACAACTGTTTGCTAAGTTTAGCAAATGTGAATTTTGGCTAAGGTCTATAGCTTTTCTTGGGCATATTGTGTTAGTCAAGGGTATTGAGGTAGATCCTATCAAGACGGATGCGGTCATGAGTTGGCCTAGACCTTCTGATATTAGAAGCTTTTTGGGTTTGGCCGGTTACTATAGAAGGTTTGTTGAGGGGTTTTCCTCCATTGCTTCTCCTTTGATGGCTTTGACTCAAAAGAAGGGTAAATTCATATGGTCAGAAGCTTGTGAGAAACGTTTCCAAGAGTTGAAAGATAAACTTACTTTAGCTCTGGTGTTGACCTTACTGGAAGGTACATATGGTTTTGTGGTG
The DNA here is from genome assembly GCA_036250505.1 of Solanum acaule. Taxonomy (NCBI): domain Eukaryota; kingdom Viridiplantae; phylum Streptophyta; class Magnoliopsida; order Solanales; family Solanaceae; genus Solanum; species Solanum acaule. The sequence continues at coordinate 11,169 of JAJOOR010035086.1, read as the reverse complement.
TATTGTCATGCCTCTAGAGTTGGGTTGGGATGTGTGTTTATGCAAAATGGTAAGATGATTGCCTATGCTTCAAGGCAACTTAAGATCCATGAGAAAATCTATCCTACCCATGACCTTGAGTTAGCGGCGGTTGTGTTTGCTCTAAAAATTTGGAGGCATTATTTATATGGGGTCCATGTTGATGTGTTTATCGATCACAAGAGTCTACAATACGTGTTTAGTCAAAAGGACTTGAATCTTCGCCAAAGAAGGTGGCTAGAATTATTGAAGGATTATGACATAAGTGTCCTTTATCACCCCAGTAAAGCAAATGTAGTAGCGGATGCTCTTAGTCGACTATCAATGGGTAGTGTTGCTCATGTTGAGGATGAAAAGAAATATTCGGTTCAAGATGTTCGTAGGTTGGCCCGATTAAGCGTTCAATTAGTGGACTCCACTAAGGGTAGTGTCATGGTTGATAATGGGTTTGAATCGTCTTTTGTGATGGATGTGAAGGCTAAGCAAGGACTTGATCCAATTTTAATAGAAGTGAAAGAGGCGGTGCTCAGAAAGTCCGTTGAGGCTTTCTCCCAAGGGGAGATGGGGTAGTTAGATATCAAGGCCGGTTATATGTTTCGAATGTTGATGACTTGAAGGAAAAGATCTTGGCAAAAGCTCATAGTTCTCGATATTCTATTCACCCGGGAGCCACCAAGATATACCGTGATTTATGGGAGATCTATTGGTGGAATGGGATGAAGAGGGATATTGCGGTATTTGTTGGTAAGTGTCCTAATTGTCAAAAAGTGAAGGTTGAGCATAAAAAATCGGGAGGTTTATCCCAAGACATTGGTATTCCTACTTGGAAGTGGGAAGATGTGAATATAGACTTGATCGTAGGTTTTCCACGTACTCGACGACAACCTGACTCGATTTGGGTAATAGTGGATCGGATGACTAAATCTGCTCATTTAATTCCCGTCAAGGTTTCCTATTCGGTGGAAGATTATGGTAAGTTGTAGTTGAGAGAGATGGTAAGGTTACTTGGAGTACCTTTGTCCATAATTTCTGATCGAGGTACCCAATTTACTTCATAGTTTTGGAAGTCATTCCAAAAGGGGTTGGTACAAAAGTTAAGCTTAGCACGGCTTTTCATCCCCAAACCGATGGTCAAGCGGAGCGTACTATTCAATCTTTGGAAGACATGTTGAGGGCTTGTGTGATTTATTTTAAGGCTAATTGGGATGACCATTTGCCATTAATTGAGTTTTCCTATAATAACAGTTATTACTCGAGTATAGATATGGCTCCATTTGAGGCTCTCTATGGTAGGAGGTGTAGATCTTCTATAGGATGGTTTGAGGTTGGTGAAGTTGCTCTCATAGGCTCGAAATTGGTACATGAGGCCATAGAGAAGATTCTGCTTATTAGAGAGAGGTTGAGAACGGCCCAAAGTCGGCAAAAGTCTTATATTGATGTTAGAAGGAGGGATCTTGAATTCGAGGTTCATGATTGGGTTTATTTGAAAATCTTACCCATGAAGGGTGTTATGAGGTTTGGGAAGAAAGGGAAGCTTAGTCCCCGTTTTATAGGCACATATGAGATTTTGAGGTGTGTTGGCAAGGTTGCATATGAGCTAGATTTGCCAAATGAGTTGGCATTGGTGCATTCGGTTTTCCTTGTCTCTATGTTGATGAAATGTGTTAGGGATCCAACATCCATAATTTCCTTAGAGGGTTTGGAGGTTAAAGAGAATCTTACTTATGAGGAGGTACCGATTGAGACTTTAGACCAACAAGTTAAAAAGTTGAGAAACAAGGAAGTTCCCTATGTGAAGGTGTTATAGAGGAATCACTTAGTTAAGGATGCTACTTGGGAGACCGAGGCCGATATGAGTCCCGATATCCTCATCTCTTTCCTTCTACTCCTACTCTAGCTTGATGTAATGAGTTCCTCTTGGTTTGTTTTAAGTATTAGGAGTCATGTGTGATTTATGTGTTTCCATAATTTCCTTATGATTATGCATATTCTTGAAAAGTATAAGTTTTGAAAGAAATGACTTATATGATTTATTTTCCTCATGTTGTTGTGCATTGAGTATGAGTTTCCTATAGACTTCATGAGAGGATTGTTGAACACACATTAACTATGCTCTTTGAGAATGAGTTGCATAAAGGCTCCATGAGATTGGGTTGAGCATCCTTTTAGTTTGGAGAAGGTAGTTCCTCCTTAGATATAAGAAATTTTGAATTTCATGCATATTGGTTTGCTAGATGTAGTTCCTATTTCCTTTTTTATGCAATTGAGTATGATGAATTTGGACTTGATGTTTCCTCCTTATTGTGCATTACATGCATAATGGGTTGTTAGAGTTTGATTCACTCCTATGTGATGTTTTGAGAACGTCCTAGCTTGGAGTCGATAGTTCCTCCTTAGTTGTATGTGTTGCATCGATTAGGTTGGGTTGTTAGTTCCTCTCCTACTCTCTTAGAACTAGTTTAAATCTCATTCAAGGACGAATGGTCCCAAGGGGGAGATATTGTAACACCCCGTATCCAAAAAGGGGTAATGAACTAAAATTTCAGAACCTACAGGTGACATCCACGAGGACCACAGACGGTAAGCAAGGGAATCCATTTGCCTTCGACCTGACTTTCTGAAATGGGATTCCGTAGGTGGACCCACGGACCGTAGGTAGAGTCCGTGGGTTGGCCACCCTGCCTAAGTTCACACGTCCAGGACCACGGCTTGACCTACGGACCGTAGATCAAACCATGGTCTGTGGGCAGGATCTGTGGTTCGAAGCCCCCAAATCATGGTCTCTGATGACCAACGACGGTTCACTAGGACAGAAAATAGGTTAGACCACGGTCCGTCGACTGGGGTCCGTCGGTGGTCAGCTGGCAGTTATTTTTGGGGTTAGTTACGTCGTTTCCTAATTAATTAATTCCTATACTATGTCATTTTGACTATATTTAGGACCCCTATATAAGTATTTTTACCCCCAAATTCACTTCATTTAATTCATTCTCCCAAATTCCCCAAAAGAAATCAAATCTCCTCCCAAATATTCTCTCTCTAGAACTTGAAGAAGAAGAAGAAGAAGATTTCACCTTGGATTTCAAGCTAAGGATCTAAATTCTCCATTGAAGGCTAGAAATTGGAGTCAAGGTATGGTAGCTTTCATCCATGAATCTCTTCCATTCATAGAGTCCCCAAATTCCTCTATTTCAAATGGTGGAATCCCCCAATTAGCTAGGGTTTTCTTCAAACACCATGTGTTCGTTTGATTATTGATCTTAATGGTTTAATTATGTCTAAATATTCATGAATTGCTGATTTACAATGCTTTTATGATGTTTCCCCTATGAACGGATGAACCCATGCAAACACCCATGTTTTTTCAAATTGTAATCTCATGGAGTTGGGTTGTTGATGATGAAATATGAGTTTTATGATCTAAAGCATGAAGTAATAAAATTACATGAAATTATGATAAAATCTCTATCTAATTCTAGAATTCTAGATTTGGTGATTGAAAGTAGCTTTGAACCTTGAAAGGACAAAGTATGAATTTAAGCATGATATCTTATGAAACCTATGTGGATGTTTTAAGGGTACTTTGAGAGTAAAGTGCCAATGTTGTTATTGTTGTTGTATTGTAAAGGTTATTCTCATAAAACACTCACAACTATTATGTGAAAGGTTTTATCACATAGAAAGGATTCTGAGGTTGAAAGGTTATTCTTACCTAATTGAATCAATGAGTAAAAGTTATCCTAATGAACTAGCTTGGATTGACAAGATGACATGCCTTTCCATGGATGATGAGAATGAGTAAGAAAATACTATTCCATGAGAATTATGCTTAGCACCGAGCGGATATTGACATTGATATGGAAACTCTCCTTTTAGTAGAGGCCGAGTTTCTAGGAGAAGTCTCATGAGATGGAAGCTCTCTCGTTAGTAGAGGTCTGGTTTCTAGTAACAATGTCCTTATCCCATAAACTATGTGCCCCCGTAGGATGTTTATCTAGTGGATCCACTTAAAGCTAAAAGTTCATGCTTCTACCTTAGGCAAGTAGAACAACCATTTTTGGTGTGGGAGACACAGGGGGATCATGTTATAGCTCATATGGGGTCTATGTCGGTTAAGGCTAATTTTCCCACAACAAGATGATTAATGAACTAAGGTTACTTAAAGAAGTATCTCATATGTGTTCAAAGGCTCAAAGATAGTTTAGCTTGCATTGACCATGATGTTATGACCTATGTTTTCCAACTATCTCTGTTATGATGTTTAAACTTGGTAAATTGCATGTCATGAAATGAAATGTCCGTCTTAGCATGTTTTAAATGTTTTTATGAGTAACCATCATGCTTGCTTCATTTTTGTACTAACACATACTATTGCCTACATTTTTCCCAAATGTAAGGTCCAACAGGCAGGGTTTCCATTCTAGTGGCTAGAGCTTGGACTTTGATTCTTTCCGAGCTTGGTGAGTCCTCATGGTTCGAGGACGGATTTTTCTTATTGTAGTTTCTCTTTCGTATTTCCTTTTTGAACATGATATATGGGCTAGGCCCACTTTCATTCGATTGTAATAGATGGCTATGTTGAGACATGAGTTAGACTTCCACTTTTCTATACAACTGTTTTGGACTTAAATGTTGTTTTACTCTTTATTGTTCTACTACTTTATGTTATGATATGCTAAGTGGCTTGTATGGAGTCCTTCAGGGTTCTATACACCATGTTACATCTAGGGGGTACCCCTGGGTCGTGACAACAGTGCTTCTTAAGACTCAACATAAATGCACACACAAGGTACAAACTACACATACAATGCTCAACTGTGCATTCAAAGATTCAAATTGTGACTCACCATCATCAAGTGTACTCGAGCTCACAATGCTTGCTTTAAATGCAAGTTCAAGCTTAACAAAGGTATTCAAATGCCCTCACAACAAAGACGATTCCATATTCACACAAGCTTTCTCAAAAATTTAAGGTTCCGGAATAACATACAACTCTCACACTAAAAAAGATGAACACATGCATGACTCCACCCATAGGCTGACTCGTATTTTCCAATCAACATTTGATTCAACTCTTTCATGATCACAAAGGCTTGTAATAGGGTTGAGTGTATAGGTATGGTCATTTAGGCTTAGTGGCTTCTACCTTCATAAAGTATGGCCTGAAAATCACTTTTTCTCCTTCTCTTTCACATTCAAACATGTTCAAAATTAACCCCATTATTCAACTAAACCTGAATCATTGGATATCCCATTTTTCTTCACTTTTTTCACACACTTTATTTCACAATTTTTCTCTTTTTCAGTCTTTTTATTTTCTTTCTTCTCTTTCTTTTTTTTTTATATGGAGGGGTTCCATCTTTTTCAAAACAATCCATCAAAAGGGGAATCTTCACACTTCTTGACTTTCCTTCTTTTTCACCACACCCCCAACTTAGGCTATTGGCCTAAGTTGGCTATTCAAACGAACCATTACTTCATGAAGGTTATAGGTGATGGGATAAAGAGGTCAAAGCTATTCAAGTTTCTTCCAAGAAAAGGATAGGCTCAAAAGGTGCCAAGAAAGGTTCACACTTCTCACAAGGTTGGCCACAAAGAGGTATATTGTCAAGTTGGTTCACTCTTCAAAATTCTTGCCTAAGATCATTTCAATTGCTTCCTTCACTCAATCAATCGGACCAACGGGGTAAACTCTAGGTGTCATCAAGCACAATTTTCAAGACAACCTCACCACACAAGAAACTGATACCATTATCAAACAAGACTCCACACTTTCTTGCTAGCGTGCAATGTTCATCAAAAGAGACTTAATTGACAATCAGCTAGTCACAACAAGATGCTAAAATTCACATATTACCTATGTAACTTAGTTTGCCTCATCGCAGCCACACATTCATTTTGTTCAACTAAGAGCACTATTCAAGTCATAGGTATTGACCACAACTGACACTCAAATTTGCGCAAGAACAACCTCAATCACACACAAAAGAGGTGGCAAAAAATTTAAACTTGGTTCAAAACCATTTCAATACCATTTTCAAATTAAAACAATGGGCCACTATTTATCAACAACCACAATCTAACAACCAAGATATATATAAACAAATAAACTCCAATATTCACAAAAACACAATCAAAATCAAACCAACATTCACAAAACAGCCCACAAGAGGTAGGTATGGATATACCTCACCCCACCAACAAAATATGTAGTTGTCCTCAAATGCAACTAAAAATAGAAAAGTCTAAAAAGAAAACAGAAAGGAGGTAATGAAAATCATCCTGCCAGGCTAGGCCTAGGGTGAAGTCTGCATATCCACAACTCCCTCTGTCTTGGAATCATGCTCAATATCTCAGCATCATTGGCTCCACTGGATCCCACCATAGAAATATCCCTTAAAGAGGCTTGTACACCTGTATGCACCATGGCTCCCTCTAGGTCTGCAAAATCATCATAAACAGTCACATCAGTCACACCTAGCTGCTCCTCATCTATCTCAGCCTCGAACTCAGCAGCAGTAGTATCAGCTCTAACCTCATCTCTGGTGGTAGCCGGAGGCACCTCAAAACAAGTTGGAATATATGCACTCGACATGTCAGGAATCTCCACGGTCCCAAACAGCGAAGTAAAATTTGTGGACTTCAACTCGTCCACATCCTTTTTCAACACAGAAATGTCGGTCTTCAAGGCCTTCACAACATCTGTAGTTCCCTTGCCCTTCTCACACTCATCCACTCTCACAGTCAGGGCATCCAAAGCCAACTTATAGATCTCAATTTGAATACCATACTCCCTCATCTCAGCCCTAACGGGGGCCAAGGTAGTAGCAATAGCACACTCTATCATTCTAGGCATAGCGGCCTCAACCCGGGAGGCACACACATCAGCAGATTGGGCCAAATGGCCCATCTTGTAAAGCATTGCCTGGGTGATAGGGGGTCGGGAGGCAAAAGCAGCAACAGTAGAAGATCTAGGGGGAGTGGGTGCAGAAGCAGCAGATGTACTGGGGACTCAGAAGTAGAAGGTGCAAAAGTACCCAAGGGCCCACTAGCTTGAGGAGGCATTATTTCCTCAGTAGGCAATGTATCAATGTCAACCTCCGGGGATGTATCCACCAGTGTTGCCCTCCTTCTGTCAGCCTCATCCTGTATGTACTCGACTTTTATACATCGAAGGTCAGTAGAGGAGGTAGATGTCACCTCTACATCTATCTTATCATCTCTCAGAATGTGAGCCTGTCTGTACAACTCGGTGATCAACACCGAAAATAGAAGAGAGGTTTGGCACTGCTTGGCCCTTATGGCCATCTTCTACTCAATCAATAACCCCACGTTAAGCTTCTTCTACTCAATCAATAACCCCACATTAAGCTTTTTCTACTCAATCAATAACCCCACATTAAGCCTTTTCTACTCAATCAATAACCCCACATTAAGCCTCTCCCTAGCAATAATAGAACCAACACAAGCTGCCTTCTAGTAGTGAAGGATAGACTCGTTTTGAGACGGCATAATAGTGCTAGTGATGAACCCGAATCAAATTTTTAGGTCCTTCTTCTCAATGGGTGCACTTGTCTCAATCCACCTCGGGCTGATGTCGAAGAGAAAGGGTGCCAGCCAACCTTTTAAATCATCTAAGGTCTTGGTCTGGACCAGGCTCTGGTAGTCATGCACAAAATTGGTGGAGCATCCAAGTACAACATTTATGTTAGAACTGCTGCATTTGACCTTCTTGCCTCGGACCACTACGAAGTCTACGAGTTTGAAGGCACTGGCATTCTTCTTCCCTTTCAGCACTAAGTCTTTGTAAGCCAAATAGAACTTTCAAACCCAAGTAGGAATGGAAGGGACCCGACGTTTAGTGAAGATTTCAATATTGTGGTAGTTTAGAGTACTCCACACCTCTGGATGTCTCTCCACCACTCTGTCGGTAGACAATCTCTTCTCCTCTAATATGGTCTTCAATCCATCAGCCTTTAGTCGATTAAGTGACCGGGGAGGAGGACCCTGTACTGGTGGTGCTGGGACTACTTTCTGTGCCGGAGGAGCGAGGGACTGGAGCTGAAGCTGACGGGGTAGGCGTTGGAGGCACCGGGATCCTAGATGGATCATTCATTGACTTGGAGTGTAGCTCCACTCTCCGGTCCTATAATAACTGGTCATCCTTAGGCTGGGATATAGCGGCCTGAGAATCATGTGAGTCCCCCTCACTGCCTGATGTGGTGAGGTGTATCTCGTAGACCCCTTCACTATCGGAGCTCTCCTCCGCAGGTGTAACAACCACGGGCGTCTTTCCCTTTCCTTTACCTCCCCTTGGAGGTAGCTTTTTAGCCTTATCCTAGGAAGCTGCTGCTTTCTGATCAATAACAACTTCACGTGCTAGCTTTCGGGACGGTATGTCTCTACCGGCGACTTTTGGTCTAGCCATTCCTATAAAACAATGTAGAAAAAACTTAGAAAGAGTTAAGAAAATATTCAAAAAATAAATTGCAGGAAGACTTGCCGAACCGATCAGCGAGTCCCCGAACCACTTTGGTGAGCCAGGTCGGGCTCGCCGAAAGTTCCAGTGCAAAAATTGCCAGAATTCTAAGCTGGTCGGCGATATCCAGGGCCTTTTGGCGGATCGCCGACATCAATCGGTGAGCTATAATGTAACACCTCATAGCTTAGTAGGTTAATTAGGGCTAAGTGAGAAGGCAACAAGTCAAAGGCAAGGGGAAAGAGCCAAGGGAAAGGGGCCAAGGGTGCCCCATCTTCCCAAGGTACTGCCCATGACCATGTGAGCCTTCACGGCTCATGGTGTCCACCACGCCCCGTGGTGGTGAGTCAGTAGCCTCCTAGAGGCTGCCCAACTTGACCTCCACCACACGAGCCACTTCACGGCTTGTGAAGGCCTTGACGGGCCGTGGGAGGGGTCGTGAGGTTGATTAGTTTTTAGGGGTAAGGGGAAGATTTCCTATCTACTGGATCATGACCATGAGATACACCACAGATTGTGGTAGGCACCACGACTCGTGGAGCCTCACGTGAATGGCTTTTTACTAGACCTAGAATTTAGGGTCAACTTCAAATGATCATAACTCTTAGCTCAAAATGAATTAGGTGGGTCATGACCTATAAAATTAAAGTCTCTAAGTCCTCTTCCCAACGCCACCGATTTTTCCCAATTCCCATCTCGGAGTAAAAAAAATTACCCGTAATAGTGAAGCACTGTCAGGATGAAATTCTTCATGACCCATTTGACGGGCCGTGGTGATGATGACGACCCGTGAAGGCCTCCTTCATGCCATTTCGGCAGTTTCCAGTAAGGGGAGTTCTTGGGTCTTTTCCCAATTGCTTTAACTCAAAGCTATGTCATTTTTCCCAAGCCTAGGACCCCTATATAAGTCATTTTAACCCCAAAACTCACCCAATTAAGTCATTTATTCCAAAACCCAAATAATACCCAAAGTTCAACCTCTCCAAAAAATTTCTCTCCAGAAAACTCAAAGAAGAAGAAGAGGTCAAGCTAGGTCAAGTTAAGACTCCATTGTTTCAAGCTTGCTAGGATTTATAATGAAGGTATGATGGCTTATTCATTTATGGACTCCTTTCATCCATGAAGCCCCATGTCTCCCTCAATTGTGAAGATGAACCCCAATTCTAGTTAGGGTTTCTTCCTAAATTGTGGGTATTGTTTTATGTTGATCCAATTGAGTGGAAAATGGTTGTTTATGATGTAATTACATGTTTTTAGTATGATTATACATGTATTATTGCTTAACCTAATATTCTAAGGTGAAATTGATATAGTTTGGTTTTATGCCATTAAAGAGGAAATTGAGGGCTTAGATGTGAGCTTCTAAGATTGATGAATTACTTTATGAATTTCTTGATATTAGAACACCTAGATATGAATTGCTTAAAAGTAAAGCTTGTAGACATGAATTGATTAGATTAGGGCTTAAATGATGAATCATGATTAGTAGTGTTGAGATTGAGTTTATATGAAGATATTTGATTAAAATTGGTTAAGGATGAAGCATATGAATGGAATAACCTGAGACATAGGTCTATGAGGTGTTTATGAGAAGTATTGCTTGAGAGTAAATCTTGTAGTCATAGATGATGAATTCTAGGGCTTTGAGAATAAGGATAATATGATGGATTATGTATGTTAAGACTTTGAGAGTGAAGCTATTTGCATGATTGAATTGTATATGGTATTGTTTTGAAAAGACCTTTCTCACATAATGTAACACCCCGGAAATTCTATGACTTAAGTTAGAGCCTCACCTTATGAATAATGACTTAAAAATAGTTAAAAAGATGTTTCTAAACCTAAATTAATGCAATTGACTTGGTTTGGAAGAGTAAAAGTCTAAACGTCAAGAAACGACCAAGACGTCCGGAAACTAGAGAAGAATGTGTCCTAGTGTGTCCTTAGGTTTTGGGCAGGTTTGGGAGTGTCGTATCATGGTATAATCTTGTAAAAAGATTTAAATCAGGTAAGTATATGTTTATAGGGTTAAGACGTTCGAATACGATGTCCCGGGGCCACCCTAAGGGAACCGGAGAAGGACCCCAACCTTGGCTAAGCAAGCTGCCAAGGCAGCTTGCAAATTGCACTTGGAGGGAATAGGTGCGCGTCGCGCACTTGCTCCTCCAAGGAGAAAAAATCCAGTTCGCGACGCAGTCGTGTTGCGGACTCTACTATCTCGAAATTTAATTCCAAATATCTTCAGGGAACAACCCCGCATCGCAGACTTGTTCCGCGACAAAAATGCAGAAATTCAGAAATCTATTTTTACTTCATTAAAGAGTCCAACTAAGTGAGGGGTATTTAGGGTACTTTAGGGGACGTGTATATAATGATTTCTAAGTCACTTTACCTCACTTTTATCACTCAAACACAAAACCCCAAAGATCTAAACCTAAAGTTCCTCCTTCTCTCTACTCTCTCTCTCTTCTCAAGAACTCCATTGAAGATGATTGGAGCTTCAAGAAGAAGACCAACTCTCCAAGGTTTCAACTCAGATTTTCGTGGTTAATTCGTCAATAAGGTATGGTTGCATATCACTCTTGGGATTTCTTTCCCCAAGAGGCCCCTTCAAGATGAATTTCAAAATCTCCAATTTCTAGGTTTCAATCCAAAAACGTGGGTCTTCTTTC
>JAJOOR010035085.1:0-20013 GCA_036250505.1 Solanum acaule | reverse complement strand
TCTTGAAGTTTCTCTAAAAAGGCATGATGCATGGTTTCCAACTAAATGTCCCTTTTAAAAGCATGTTTTTGCATGGTTATCATACTTAGTGCATTCTTATACTAACACCATTCTTTTTCATCTTTTTACACCAAGTGTAGGTGGTGGTGGCTAAAGGGCCTTTCCTAGAAGTGATGAGCTTGGCTTACTATTCCCAAGTTCGGGTGTGTCCTTAAAGATTCAAGGACCTTTATGATAAAGAGTTTCCTTCAGTTCAATGTACTAGATAGTAGTTTCTTTTGTATTGTAAGGGTTGTGTCCCTCTTGTGTTGTAGTCATGTTTTAAGATGGCTACCTTGAGACGTAGTACTCTGATTTTGTATTAAAGGTTTAAATGAGGTGACTCTTTAAGTCTTGTGTTATATTATGAAATTTTTTTAAATTTTCCGCTATTTTTCTATGATAAATGCTATGACGAATGCTAAGGGCTTGTATAAGACCTCCGAGAGGTTGAATACGCCGGTAACGACTAGGGGTAGTCTCGGGTCGTTACAAAAAACACCCAAAAGATATGAATTGTAAATTATTAATTACTCCAAAAGTAATTGACATTCATATAACATAATATTTATAGAAGATTCAAATGGCAAAATCGTAATTGTATAATTACGTTCAAAAACATCCACAACACCAGATATATTGCAACTACTTATAAGAACCCATATGAATCAAGTATTGTTACTGCATGATGTTTTCCTTACAAACAAAGACTCTATTTAAAATTATGCACATGTAAGGACCGAGGTCATCATCTTAAGCTAATAGATCAACATCGTCAATGGAGATAGATCCATCCGTGTGACTACTGTACATGCTCCCGATTTCTCATGTGAAACAAAGTAAAAAAGAAAATAAAAATTAGCAAGTAATTTAGCATTTAACATAAACTAATATTAGAAACTAGAAAATGAATTCACATCAAAACACAAAATCAAATAGAAACATGAATTTTAGGATATTAAATCTATTTAAGTAGCTAAAATGATTTGAGGATCAGGGGGCAGGCACTTAAAGAAAAGAAACAACTCACATATGACACTTCTTACAATAAGAATCTCCCTTCTGGCACGATAGGGAACAAACTCCAATATTTATATTATATCGGTTAAATAGGTTGTCCATATTTTTCAACATAATCATCAATGAATATGGATCAGTCCCAGAAACACATAGCAGCGGAAAAAAAAAGGAAATAAAATTTATACATGACTTATAAGTTATAGACATGAAATGAAATTATCAATCTAACAATCTGGGATCCTTGCACAATCATCAAGTTTATTTTCTTAAGATATGTTTAAAGAATAGAGAAATGGTGAAGACTTGGACAAAATATGATGGAAAACTAAAAGAAAAGGTTTCTTTCTTGTGATTTTCTAATAAAAACATATAGGATAATGACTAACAAGGATTCTAGAAAGTTTCCTATTATTTGGATACAACCCTTGTAAAAAACAAATCAAATGATCAACATTCATGTTCAAATTCACTTAATTATTAGATCAAGAAGAAAAACCTTATGAACAACCATATTTCAACTCAAAACAAATAGATAGTGAACAAGACTTTACAAGCAGAAAAACATACTGATATTAAATAAAAAATTGAAGTCGGATAGCATTTGCAAAATAAATTTCAGAAGAGAGGCATAGTTATTCCAACATTTGCAATTTTTGACGAGTTTAGACCTATATGAATAAGTGGTTGCTTTTCTAGATTTTCACAGTTCATTTTAAGTCTTTAATGTACTGATTTCGACATTGAAGGAAAATGCAGATCCTAATAGATTGTAGAAACAAATTTCTATCTTTAATTAACCATTTTATGTACTAAAAATGGTAAGATAGATTTCAACAAAACTTAAATCAGAAAGTTAACAATCGATCTAACGTTCAAACAATTATGTTTACTCTATAAATAATAATGAGATAAAAGGGCAAACATGTACCATTTTGGATGCGCTGCAGTGCAGTGAGGCAATGCATCGTCGAGTCTTCAAATTTACTTTTCCAATGTGTTTGACTAATGAATATGTGGTTCATTATAAAATCTCATTCTTTTCTTGTTCTTTTCTCTCTTTTGCACAATTATCCTCTTCATAGACTTTCTTGTAACAATATAAGTTAATTATCTATTTTCTAAGGTGTTTTGTTCATGAATATGAGATTCAAAGGGCAAAAAATTACACTACAATATATTATATGCATATCTAGGCATTTCATGGTATTAGATGTGGACATTGTCACAAAATTGTAGATCACATAATTATTGTGCATTTCCCTATATATCATAATGTCATCAGTAAATAAAACTTCTAGTTATCTATTCTTGTGCCCAATTGATAAAGTTTATTCTTTCACTTATGACCAACTGAATTTCACCATACTGTAAAGATTGTTACTCGATCTGGAAAAATGTTGAAATCATGAAACAATAACTTCTATTACAACTTGACAAAATTCTAAGAGTATCTCAGTGCATAAATAACATGTCCCATTAGGTCCCTAGAATTCTTTCACCCATTAGGTCCCTAGAATTCAAACAGTTCTTCAATTTCTCATAAATTGTTCAGACCTAGGGTTTCCAAAACATTGGAGATTCATTGTGATTTTAGCTGCTATAGTTTCCATGATCTAAATAACATGTTTCATGGAAAAATTGCATAGTACCATATATAGAACTCAGAATCCTAGTTTATATTAAGTATCAGTACTTCATGAGTTATACTTGCTAGGCAGATCAGTCAGAAAATCATGCTTCAGAATTTGAATGCCATATCTTTCAGTATAATTATATTGCATTCTCAGATAACATGTCAGTATTTTGATCTACTTAGTATTTTAGTTCATTTTATCTATACTATTCAGTTGGGAGTAGAATTATCACTGAGTTGGACTAGGGTTCAGCGTACCCTCAAGGTCCAAAAACTATGTGCCAATGCAGATTCAGAAGTCCCCTCTATTGGGCATCAGTTTTTAGTGATCATGTCACAACCAAGCCTTTATACCCCTGGCAAGGTATATTGGGTCCTCTCGATGGGGCGTATACATCGTACTCTACGTTTAGCTCACGTGGTTTATGTCAGTTAATAGTAGCTCCCACAGTTATACTCTTATTGATCTAGCCAAGATTGAGGCAATTAGAGGCTGGACGGGACCTACTTCTCCTACCGAGATTCAAAGTTTTATGGGATTCGCAAGCCATTACCTTGTTTAGAGTTTCTCCACTTTTGTAGTTCCATTGATTAGATTAACTTGACATACTGTGGGTTTTCAGTGGTCTGATGAGTGTGAGGAGAGATTTCAAAAGCTCAAGACTTTGTTGACTTCGTCTCCTATATTAACTTTACTTGAGGAATGTGTAGACTTTACTCTGTATTGTGATACTTCAGGAGTCGGATTAGGTGGTGTATTGATGCACAAGGGGACAGTGATTGCTTATGCTTCTAGGCAATTGAAGTCCCATGAGAACAACTACCATACTCATGATTTGGAGTTGGCGGCTGTGGTTTTTGTACTTAAGTTATGGCGTCACTATTTGTATGGGGTGCATTGCGAGATCTTCACTAATCATCGGAGTCTTCAGTACATCTTCATTCAGAGAGATCTGGTCTTGAGGCAGCAGAGATGGCTTGAATTTCTAAAGGACTATGATGTAACGATTCCATATCATCCGGGGAAGGCCAATGTGGTGGTTGATGCTTTGAGTAGGAAGAATACAAGCATGGGGAGTCTTGTCGCTCTTAGTATTGAGGAAAGACCGTTGGCTAGAGATGTTAAGATGTTAGCTAATAGTTTTCTCTGATTGTAGATTTCAGATAAGCGTAAAGGTATGATTGCTTTTATTGAGGCTCGATCCTCTTTAGTCGAACAGATCTGTGAGCACCGATTTGATGATGAGAAGTTATGTCTTCTTCAAGACAAAGTGTTGAGAGAGGAAGACAATGAGGTTGTCCTTGATTCTGATGGTGTTTTAAGGACTGGGGCAGGATTTGTGTGCCCAAGACGGGCGAGTTGATTAGATTGATTCTTGAGGAGGCCCATTGTTTTGGATATTCCATCCATCCGAGAGCGGCAAAAGATGTGTCATGATTTGAGCCAGTATTACTGGTGGTGTGGGATTAAGAGGGATATTTTAGACTTTGTTTCTAGGTGCTTAACTTGCCAATAGGTCAAGTGTGAGCACCAACGTCCCGGGGTTATATCTCAGAGGATGCCTATTCCTACTCGACAGTGGGAGAAGATCACTATGGAATTTGTTGTGGCTTTGCGTACCACAGTGGGTGGTTATGACTTAATTTGGGTTGTTGTTGACAGGCTCACCAAGTCTGCCCACTTCATTTCGGTTCGGGTGAAGTATACGGCGAAGAAGTTAGTCAAGCTATATATCAGTCAAATTGTGCGATTACATAGAGTTTTGGTTTCTATTATATCTTATCGAGGTTCATTTTTCACTTCCCATTTTTGGAAAGCATTACAACATGGTTTGGGTACTCAGTTAGATATGATTACGACTTTTCATCCTCAGACAGATGGTCAGTCCGAGTGGATGATTTAGGTGTTGGAAGACATGATTTGAGCTTGTGTGATCGATTTTGGTGCTAGGTTGGTTTGACATTTTCCCTTAGCAAAGTTTTCCTATAATAACAGTTATCACTCCAGTATTCAAATGGCACCATTTGAGGCATTGTATGGCAGATGGTGTAGATCCCCGATCAGTTGGTTTGATTCGATTGAGATGGACTCTTTGGATACATACTTGTTTAGAGATTCTATGGAGCAGGTCCGTATGATTCAGTATAGACTATTGATAGCCCATAATTGGCAGAAGAGTTATGCAGACCAAAAAGTTAGACCCTTAATGTTTATGGAGGGTGATCATGTTTGGCTCCTAGTATCACCTATGAAGGGTGTGATGTGGTTCGGGAAGAAGGGCAAACTTAGCCCTAGATTCATTGAACCGTTTGAGATTTTGAGCCAAGTGGGAGAGGTGGCCTATAAGTTGACCTTTCCACCTAGTTTATCGGCAGTTCATCCTGTTTTCCATGTATCCATGCTTCGGACGTATATACCGGGTAGGTGTCATGTGCTTTCACTTGATTCAGTGGAGCTAGGTCCAGACTTGACATTTGAGGAGGAGCCTATAACTATATTGAATAGGCAAGTTCGAAAGCTTAGAACCAAGGAGATTGATTTAGAGAAGGTGCAGTGGAAGCACCGTTCAGTTGCAGAGGCGACCTGAGAGGCGGAGTCTGACATGCATGCCAGATATCCTCAATTTTTTGAAGCTTCCTTCAGGTACTTTCTTTTACTTTATGTTCGAGGATGAACGTGGGTTTTAGTGATGGATAATGTAATGACCCGAAAGGTCATTTTTGGGAATTTTCAAACTATTCATTTAACTTTAGTTAATTAATTGATGGGTAATTATATATAATTAACTTAATCTATAGTTAATGGGATAAAGTGATTATTTGTTTAAGACCCTATACCATTTAGCCTATATTTATTAAAATAAGTAAGTGAAATTTGTCACTTTTAATACATAATTAAAGTTTCTTTAAAGAAAAGAAGGTATAACCCTAGAGAGGGGCACACCTTCTACGACTTCAACAAGAAAGTGACAAACACTGGTAACTCCAACCAAACTTCAAGCTTTGTTTCTTTATATTTGATTTTTGGATGTGAATAACTTGTTGTTATTAGTATTAAATGGATTCTTGATAGACATAAATGAAAGTGCAATAAAAAAAAATGGTAAGTGGAATATATCTATTGCATTGTGCACAATTTACAATGAAGTTTTATCATGGAATATTAATGATATACTATGGGAATAAAATAATTATTACATTGGGTTGTTGGGAATAATTGGAAGGGAAAAATATATGTATACATATTTCTTCTGCAAAGTTTAGGATTTACCAATAAAGTGACATCTACTAATTACGCCACTGACTAGGTAGTTAAGTATTGGAGAGTAAATTTATAGAAATATAATGGGTATTAAATTGAATTCTGGAAAATTGGCTGGCTTTCGTGAAATTATGTCCATAAATTGGGTTTAGTTTCTTTAGAATCCTTATTATTGTTATCATATCATAATTCAAGTTTCACTATGTTAAGATAGGAAATTAAATATTGGAGTATTATATCATACAAAAACTATTGGAGTTGATATTGGAAAAAATTGAGACTTAACCATAGGTTTGAAACTTAAGAACTCGATTATAGATTTGGGTGAGTTTTTTGTTCTAGGCTAAACCTATAGTAACATGGGTGTTGTTAGTTTTGAAATCTTATTGTGATTATGTAATTGAATAGATTGCATTGATTTGGAAGCTCAACGAAAGGGGAAGGGTCAAGTCCCGGAGTGAATTGTTGATTAATTGAGGCAAGTGGATTTCTAAATCCTTGTTAAGTGTATAGAATCGTGTATTTCCTAGTGGTATGTGTTGGGGAGTAATGAGACTTGGTGATGGGTTGACTTGTCCATATTGAATAATTCTAATGATGTAAAAGGGATAATAAAAGGCAATGCGATTAATTGTTGGTGTGTGATGTGTTGAGAATGGTTTGAAGGACTTATTGACTCATTGTTGATGTTGTATCACGATTGTGTTGTTGTGAATTGTATGTTATTATGAAAATGGTCATCTCCTCATTATTTGTGTGAACATGTCATTTGCATTGGTTCTGAGACATATTTATGATAAGTGTTATGTGAATTGATAAAAAATAAGAAATAAAAGAGGATGTACCATTTCGAGGGACGTGTCACACGCCGCGAAGGATAATATAGATTGAGGGATGAGTCGCGCGCTGCGATAGATACTATATATCGAGGGTCATGTCGCACGCCGTGACAGATGCATGGACATATATGTCCCCCATGTATCCCGGACTGAGAGACAACGGGTGTGTATCGTTAGGTAAGACATGAATCACTACACTTGATATTGCATTTCATTGCATTGCATATCTTTATCATTGAAACTTGATCTTGTGTGTTGCTAGTCTTGTGAGTGTCTTTCTATGGAAGTTGTGATTGATGAATATTGAGTTTGTTCTTGAGGATATGTAATTGTTAGAGTGTTTGTGTTGAGTTGTGTGCTATGTAAACTGTGAACTGTTAGGTTGGGCTAGTTTTATGCAGGTTATAGCTGTGGAGGTTCAGATGGGGTGTAAGGATTACCCGTATTCTATTCCCTTAGCTTGTGTTTAGAAGTATACTTGTTGAGTACCGTATGGTTTGGTACTTACCCCTTGCTTCTACATTTTTATAGGTTACGAGCCTGGATCTTCGTGATACCTTCTATTCTATTCTTTTCAGAGGCTTCTTATGGAGCCTGGATCTTCGTGATAAATTTTTATAGTTGTTGTCATCTCAGCGGACTGTCTTACGCCTACATATGATTTGTTCTGCTTTAGAGACAATATCATTTGCGACTTGTGTTTTCCTTTCAAATCCATTATAATACATTAGAGGGTTGTGCACATGACAACCAGATTTTGGGGATTTAGTTAAGTTGACTTGTTATTCATATTAGTAATTTTTATTCAACTTCTATTTTTATTTTATTTCCACACTTTACCGAAATGGTTGGGTGATAGGATGACTTAGACGAGTGCCATCCCATTTTTGGGTTGTGACAATAGCAAAGGAGTGGTAAATATTTATTTTCTATGAGCATGAAAATATAGTTGTTATAGCACCCCATTATTTGAAAGAACTCAAATTAGAAAGAAGCCGTTTTTGGAAATAATCAAATTTGGAAATTTTGACAAGTTAAGCTAAGTATAAGTTTTGGGTCAACATCAAATACAATAACTGCTAGCACAGGATGTGTTCGGTGGGCTACAAGATACTATATGAAAGGTCTTTAAATTACCTTTACAACGCCACTGAGTTTGTTAGTTTTAGAGTTCGTATGAGAGAGATATGCCCATTTGAAGTCGGGCTATCTGCATAAGGAAAGTCAACTGGATTTTAGAAGGATATTTTGGTATTTTCATTAACCGATTAATTAAATTCATTTTTAGTAATTTAATTGGGGTCTAAACTGATTTGGTTCAGTTTACGATTCCTAGAAATTACGCTAAGGTTTTAGAGAAGAGAAAAGAAGAGAAAAAAAGGAGAAGAAGCCAAGGATTCATCGCGTTCTTGAAGTTTAGCTTATGGATTTCTCCAAGGGTTAATCCCTATGAGGTATGTTAGATCACATAGCGTTGGGTTCGTTCACCCATTGAACGCGCCAATCATGTTTAATTCAGCGTAATTACTTGCTTGAAAGTAGAGAAATTGAGTTCTTAATGGTTTGCTTGTTGAAGTTTCTATTGAGATCTTGATTGTTGATACTTTGAGGAGTTTCTTGGGTTAATTTGATGAGATTTAAGGTTGTTTTGAGTAGGTTCTTGTATACTTTGTTTTGGTATTCGAATCTAAGTGTTTGGGGAAGGAACCAATCGAGCCTAGATGAATTATGGTTGAAAATAAACAAGAAATTTCGTCCAAAAATCTTAGGAAAAGGGGTGGGGCGCCGTGCCACTCAGAACGCCCGACATAGTGGTCTGTATTTTGGACTCTGGGGCACCGCGCCAGTTAGAGCTCCCCAACCCAGGTTCTGTAGATAGGGCTCTGGCGCCCGGCGACACTCAGTACGCTAGGGTCGCCAGGTCCTCTACCCTTTCCCACTTCTTTCCGTTTGAGTTCCCTCAAATCGTACCTTTCTTTTCTAGTTGATTTCTGCACTCTAAGCGTATAAATATCGAGAGATCATCCATAACATGAGATCATGAACCTTGAATCTATAATTCCAATTCAAGGAAAGTTAAGAGACAAGTCAAGATAGTTCTTAGAGTCTTTCAAAAGTCATTTACATTTGTTCTAAAACATGTTTTTAAATAATTGAGCATTGAGTTGAGCAAGAGTAAGAGTGAAGTTCATTTCTTCAGCAGATTATATGGGAACTAACTATTCCCAAGAGTTAAAATGTTTTCACACTTAAATAAGAGAGGAGACACTAATTTCCAAATGAGTTTTCATGAGGAGTTTTGAGTTTCATCTCTTTGAAGAGATAAGCTTTTTGAGTAATAATCTCAAACCATAGAGAAAGATATATGTTTTAACATATGAGCTGAGTATATTTTGGGATTGATGACTTCATAATAACTCAAGTCTCCATAAACCATGTAGCCATTGTGGGTAGAAAGGGTCATACTTTTTAGATGATTCCTTAATGCTTTATAGCATAGACTAGTGGATCCACTTAGTTGAGGTATTCTATATCCTAACAGGTTATAGTACAGTTCTGGCAACGTGGGCGAGAAACTGTACCATCACATAGCTAATAGTGATGGTTGTCGGTTAAAGAAACACCCACAAAATTATATTATACTTTGTTATATATACATTGAGTTGCTACCTACAGTTTAAATGATTTATATAAACTGCATATTTATTGTTGGTTATTTCTGAACTGAGTTGAGTATCCATGTGTTGGGTAAAGCTGTGGTAAGTGTTTCTTTTAGAATTCAGTTCAAGCTATGTCATGTTTAGCTTTCCATTCGCATGCTCATACATTCAATGTACTAATGTCATTTGGCCTGCATCATTTTATGATGTAGATATAGGTAATCAGGATTAACATCCATTGCTTCGATGATCCAGTTGAGCACTCAGAGTCAGTTGGTGAGCCTCCTTGCTTCCGAAGGATTCCCTTGTTATTTATTTATTTCTTTCTAGTTTATTTGGATGTCGTGGGTCTTGTCCCATCGTTCATCTTAGTTGTTAGAGGCTTCAAAGACAGTTAGTAATTAGTTCTTTAGTCTTGTTATATCAGTTGTGTTGATTACCAGACTTGAATTAACAATTTGGCTAATTGAATGCTTACTTCTAAAACATTCCAAGTTATCTTGAGTAAAGTTGCATTACTGATTTCTTTTATTAACGCTTAAAGTCTTTCGCTATGTAGTAAGCCAGGCCAAGGGTTCGCTTGGGGCCAGCAATGGTTCTCGAGTGCCAGTCCCTCCCAAGGTGTAGGCTCGGGGCGTGACAAACTTGGTATCAGAGCACAAAGTTCTAGAGTCCTAGGGATTCTATGAAGCCGTGTCTGTAAAGTCCTAGTTATCGGTGTAAAGCGCGCCAACATCTATAATTATGAGGCTGCAACATTTAGGAACAATCTCACTTCTTTCATACTCATTTCATGATATAGAGTTTATCTCTAAAGATTCTTTGTAAGTCGTGCTTGCACGTGTTTTCAGATCATGCATCCACGAAGAACTGTCTGAGGTCGTCCTGCTCAAAGGAATGTTGAGGAGCAAGGGGTACCTAATGCACCAGAAGTGCAACCCTAAGGAGAGGTCACCAATGTTGAATTCTGGGAAGCTATCCGAATGCTAATTCAAGTTGTGACCAACAAAGTTGGACAAAGAGGGGTTCAACAGGATGTAGCCGATACGTTCTTAACAATGAATCCTCCAAGTTTCACTGGTTCAAACATCACTGATGATCCAGAAAAATTTATTGAAGAGCTTCAGAAAGTTTTTGAGATTATGCATGTAATTGATGCTGAGAGAGTGCAACTAGTTGCATACCAACTGAAGAGTGTCGTTATAATCTAGTTTGATTAATGGAAGAATGGTAGAGCTAAGAGTGCACTGAATGTGAGTTGGGCTATGTTTGAGGAGGCTTTCATGGGGTGTTTCTTTCCCCAGGAATTGAGAGAAGATAAAGTATGAGAATTTCTTACCCTTAAGCAGGAATCTATGAGTGTACATTAGTATAGCTTTAAGTTCACCCAACTTTCCCGTTATGCTTCAGAGATGGTTGCGGATATGAGGAGTAGGATGAGTCTGTTTGTTGTTGGGTTATCTTGTCTGTAAAGTAAGAAAGGTAAGACAATTATGCTAATAGGTGATATGAACATAGCGAGGTTGATTTTTCATGTGCAGTAGGTTGAGGAGGATAAGCTGAGGGATAGAGAAGAATTTAGAAACAAGAAAGCTAAGACGTCAATGAATGAGTCCGGATAGCAGAAGGGAAATGCCAACTGGTCATTTTTCCAACATAAACAAAAGGGACCTGCTACATCATCTGCTAGTGCACCTCCACCAAGAAACAAAAGTAAGTACAATAGTCAGAATTTCAGAGCTAGACCTACACAGTCTCAAGGTAGTGTGGCACAAGACGGTAACTGGGCTCTTATATGTGCTAAGTGTGGTAGAAATCACCCTGGAATGTGTCGTGATGGCTCCACTTGTTGCTTCAAGTGTGGTCAAGAGGGCTACTTCATGAAAGAGTGCCCACCAAAGAATAGGCAAAGCGTTGGAAATAGGGGCACTAAAGCCCAATATTCTTTAGTTGCTCCACAAGCTGCAGCTAGATGAGCTACTTCGGGGACTGGCTGAGGATTAAATCGTCTATTTGCTATCACTAGTCTCCAAGAGCAAGAGAATTCTCTAGAAGTTGGTCACTGGTATGATTAAAGTCTTTACTTTTGATGTATATGCTTTGCTAGATCCAATAGTGAGTCTATCTTTTGTGACTCCATATGTTGCAATGAATTTTGATGGTTTTCCTGAGCAACTTCTTGAACCCTTCAGTGTTTCTACACCTATTGGTAAGTCTATTCGAGCTGAGAGACTCTATCGTGACTGTACCATTTTCGTCAATCACAAGAGCACCATGGCTGACTTAGTTGAGTTAGATATGGTTGATTTCGTTGTCATTTTAGGTATGGACTGGCTTCATGCCTGTTATGTCTCAGTCAATTGTGAAACTCAAGTTGTTAAGTTCCAGTTTCCCAATGAGCCAGTTATAGAGTGGATGAGTAATTCAACAGTGCCTAAGGGTCATTTTACTACGTAGTCTAAGGCGATAAAGTTAGTTTCCAAGGGTTGTGTCTATCACTTAGTCTGAGTTAACGACTCTAGTGTTGAGACACCTCCTATTCAGTCAGTTTTTGTTGTTAGTGAGTTTCTAGATGATCTTCCTGGAGTCCCTCGTGAGAGAGAAATAGACTTCAGAATAGATATTCTTCCCAATACTCGTCTTATCTCTATTCCACCATATAGAATGGCTCTGGCAGAGTTGAAAGAGTTAAAAAAGCAGTTGAAAGATCTCCTTGAGAAAGACTTTATTCGATCAAGTGTCTCACCTTGGGGCTCTCCGCTCTTATTCGTGAGGAAGAAAGATGGTTCTCTTGGAATGTGTATAGATTACCGTCAGTTGAACAAGGTCACTATCAAGAATAAGTATCCTCTTCCGAGAATTGATGATCTTTTCGATCGACTTCAGGGTGCCACTTGTTTTTCTAAGATAGACCTCAGACTGGCTATCATCAGTTGAGAGTAAGAGAAAGTGATATCCCTAAGACAGTTTTCAGGACCGGCTATGGTCATTATGAGTTCATAGTTATGTCATTTGGGTTGACTAATGCTCCTGCAACATTCATGGACCTTATGAACAAAGTATTCAAGCCTTATTTAGATATGTTTGTTATCATATTCACTGACGACATTCTAATCTATTTGAGGAATGAGGAAGATCATGCTAGTCATCTCAAAATGGTTCTTCAAACTCTCAAGGATAAGTAGTTATATTCAAAAATTTCTAAAAGTGAATTTTGGCTTGAGTCTGTGGCATTCTTAGGCCATATTGTTTTCGGTGATGGAATAAGAGTTAACACTCAAAAGATAGAGGTAGTGAAGAACTGGCCTAAACCCACATCTCCAACTGACATTAAGAGTTTCTTGGGATTGGCTGGCTACTATAGACGGTTCGTCGAGGGGTTATCATCTATTTCATCTCCTTTGACTAAGCTAACTCAGAAAATAGTAAAGTTTCAATGGTCTATAGCTTGTGATAAAAGATTTCAAAAATTGAAATAGAGGTTGATTACTGCCTCAATATTGACCTTACCAGAGGGTACTCAAGGTTTAGTGGTATATTGTGATGCGTCCAAAGTCGATTTGGATTGTATTCTAATGCAGAATGGCAAAGTTATAACTCATGCCTCAAGACAACATAAGATTCACCAAAAGAATTACCCAACCTATGATTTAGAGTTGGCTGTCGTAGTATTTGCTTTGAAAAAATGGCGTCATTACCTTTACGATGTTTATGCAAATGTGTTCACCGACCACAAGAGCCTTCGGTATGTGTTTAGTCAGAAAGAGCTTAATCTTAGACAGAGAAGGTGGTTAAAGTTACTCAAGGATTATGACATGAGTATTCTCTATCACGTAGGTAAGGCTAATGTTGTTGCTGATGCATTGAGTAGATTGTATATGGGTAGTACCGCCCATTCTGATGAAAATAAGAAAGAGTTAGCAAAAGAAGTGCATAGACTTGCACAGTTAGAAGTTTGATTAAGGGATTTCGACGAAGGAGGAGAAGTTGTGATAAATGGGGTAGAATCATCATTAGTGTATGAGGTTAAAGAGAAACAAGACCAAGATCCTATTTTGCTGGAATTGAAGGCAGACGTCCTTAAGCAAAAAGTAATGACTTTTGAACAAGGGGGACATGGGTTATTGAGGTACCAAGGTAGATTATGTGTGCCAAGTGTGGATGAACTTCAAGAGTGGACTATAAATGAAGCTCATAGCTCCAGATATTCCATCCATCTGGTTCCATAAAGATGTATCATGACTTGAGAAAAGTATATTGGTGGAGTAGTTTGAAGAAGGGCATTGCAAAGTTCGTTGCTAAGTGTTCGAATTGCCAACATATTAAAGTAGAGAACCAAAGGCCTGGTGGTATGGCTCAGAGTATAGATCTTCCGGAATGGAAGTGGGATATGATCAATATGGATTTCATCACAGGTTTACCACGGTCTCGCAGAAAACATGATTCCATTTGGGTGATTGTAGATCGAATGACTAAATCATCCCAATTTTTGCTGGTAAAGACAACCCATTAAATAGAGGGTTATGCTAAGTTATATATTCAAGAGGTAGTTAGACTTCATGGAGTTCCGATTTCCATTATTTCAGATAGAGGTGCATAATTTACTGCACAATTTTGGAAGTCATTCCAGAAAGGTTTGGGTTCAAAGGTGAACTTGAGTACTATTTTTCATCCTCATACTAATGGTCAAGTATAGCGCACTATTCAGACTTTGAAAATATGTTGACAGCTTGTGTAATTGATTTCAAGGGTAATTGGGATGATAACCTACCTCTCTTAGAGTTTTCTTATAACAATAGTTAACACTCTAGCAGCCAAATTGCTCCAATGAGGCTCTTTATGGGAGAAGATGCAGATCTCTTATTGGATGGTTTGAAGTTGGTGAAGCTGGGTTGATAGGACCAGAGTTAGTGCATCAAGTTATGGAAAAAGTAAAGGTTATTCAATAGAGATTGAAAATAGTGCAAAGTCGTCAGAAATACTATATAGATGTTAGGAGAAGAGACAGAGTTTGAAATAGATGATTGAGTTTACTTGAAAGTTTCAGGGTGTTAAGAGATTTGGTAATAAGGGGAAGCTTAGTTTCCGGTATATTGGTCCTTACAGGATATCCAAGAGGATTGGAAATGTAGATTATGAGTTGGAGCTACCCCAAGAGTTAGCAGCAGTTCATCCGGTGTTTCATATTTCTATGTTGAAGAAGTGTATGGGCGATCCTTCATTTATCATACCTGCTGAAGATATTGGTATTAATGATAGCTTATCATAAGAAGAGATTCCTGTTCAGATTCTAGATCGTCAAGTTCGCAAGTTGAGGACCAAGGAAGTAGCATAAGTCAAAGTTCTGTGGAGAAATCAGTTTGGTGAGAAAGCTACTTGGGAAGCTGAGGAGGACATGAAGAAGAGGTACCCACATCTCTTTGATAATGGAGAAATTCCAAATTAAGGTACTAATCCTTTTTTTTGGCATTTGTTTAAAGTTGGCTTGTTGTATTTATATTTTGCTTGATTGATTGTTTGAGTTGGATGTTAGATGTTACACCCTTAGCCTACTAAGAGTAATCTCATTCGAGGACGAATGTTCTCGAATGTTCCCAAGGGGGAGATATTCTAACACCCCGTTATTTGAAAGAGCTAGAATTAGAAAGAAACCATTTTTTGATTTTGACAACTTCAGCTAAGTATAAGTTTTGCGTCATGTTAAAACAACCATAAATCCTAGCATATGATGATTTAGTTGGGCTACACGATACTATATGAAAGGTCTTTGAATTATCTTTCCAACGCAACTGAGTTTGCTAGTTTTTGAGTTCGTATGAGGGAGATATACCCGTTTGAAGTCGAGTTGTCTGGATAAGGAAAGTCAACCGGATTTTAGAAGGATATTTTGGTCTTTTCATTACCCAACTAATTAAATTCGTTTTTAGTAATTTAATTGGGGTCTGAACTGATTTGGTTCAGTTTACGCTTCCTAAAATTTACGCTAGGGTTTTAGAGAAGAGAAAAGAAGAGAAAATAGGAGAAGAAGCCAAGGATTCGTTGCATTCTTGAAGTTTAGCTTGTGAATTTCGCCAAGGGTAATCCGTACGAGGTACGTGAGATCACATAGCATTGGGTTCGTTCACCCACGCGCCAATCATGTTTAATTCAGCGTATTTACTTTCTTGAAAGTAGAGAAATTGATTTCTTGATGGTTTTCTTGTTGAGGTTTCTATTGGGATCTTGATTGTTGATACTTTGAGGAGTTTCTTGGGTTAATTTGATGATATTTAAGGTTGTTTTGAGTAAGTTCTTGTACCATCACATAGCTCATAGTAATGGTTGTCGGTTAGAGAAACTCCCACAAAATTATATTATACTTTATTATATACATCACGTTGTTATTGTATTTTTTAATACATTGAGTTGCTGCCTACTGTTTAAATGCTTTAAATAAACTGCATCTTTATTGTTGGTTATTTCTGCACTGAGTTGAGTATCCATGAGTTGGGTTAAGCTGATGTAACTATTTCTTTTAGAATTAAGTTCAAGCAATGTCATTTTTAGTTTTCCCCTCGCATGCTCCAACGCTTCGTTGATCCAGTTGAGTACTCAGAGACAGTTTGTGAGCCTCCTTTCTTCTGGAGGATTCCCTTTTTATTTCTTTATTTCTTTCTAGTTTATTTGGTTGTCGTGGGTCTTGTCTCGATGTTCATCTCAGTTGTTAGATGCTTCATGGACAGATAGTTATTAGTTCTTTAGTACTCTTGTTATTTCAGTTGTGTTGATTGCCAGAATTGAGTTGCCATTTTGTCTAGTTGAATGCTTACTTCTAAAACATTTCAAGTTATCTTGAGTGAAGTTGCATTACTGATTGCTTTTATTAATGCTTTAAGTCTTCCGCTGAGTAGTAAGTCAGGCCAAGGGTTCATTTGAGGCCATCAATAGTTCTCGAGTGCCAGTCCCGTCTAGGGTGTAGGCTTGGGGCGTGACAATTGTGAATGATATTAACCAACAAATGGCTCCAAGTAACAATGTTGGTTAGTAATTTAATTGGGGTCTGAATTGATTTGGTTCAGTTTACGCTTCCTAAAATTTATGCTAGGGTTTTAGAGAAGAGAAAAGAAGAGAAAATAGGAGAAGAAGCCAAGGATTCGTTGCATTCTTGAAGTTTAGCTTGTGAATTTCGCCAAGGGTTAATCCCTACGAGGTACGTGAGATCACATAGCGTTGGGTTCGTTCACCCACGCGCCAATCATGTTTAATTCAGCGTATTTACTTTCTTGAAAGTAGAGATATTGAGTTCTTGATGGTTTTCTTGTTGAGGTTTCTATTGGGATCTTGATTGTTGATACTTTGAGGAGTTTCTTGGGTTAATTTGATGATATTTAAGGTTGTTTTGAGTAGGTTCTTGTACCATCACATAGCTCATAGTAATGGTTGTCAGTTAGAGAAACTCCCACAAAATTATATTATACTTTATTATATACATCACGTTGTTATTGTATTTTTCAATACATTGAGTTGCTGCCTACTGTTTAAATGCTTTAAATAAACTGCATCTTTATTGTTGGTTATTTCTGCACTGAGTTGAGTATCCATGAGTTGGGTTAAGATAATGTAAGTCTTTTAGAATTAAGTTCAAGCAATGTCATTTTTAGTTGTCCCCTCTAATGGTCCAACGCTTCGTTGATCCAGTTGAGTACTCAAAGACAATTTGTAAGCCTCCTTGCTTCTGGAGGATTCCCTTGTTATTTCTTTATTTCTTTCTAGTTTATTTGGTTGTCGTGGGTCTTGTCTCGACGTTCATCTCAGTTGTTAGATGCTTCATGGACAGATAGTTATTAGTTCTTTAGTACTCTTGTTGTTTCAGTTGTGTTGATTACCAGAATTGAGTTGCCATTTTGTCTAGTTGAATGCTTACTTCTAAAACATTTCAAGTTATCTTGAGTAAAGTTGCATTACTGATTTCTTTTATTAATGCTTGAAGTCTTCTACTGAGTAGTAAGTCAGGCCAAGGGTTTGCTTGAGGCCATCAATGGTTCTCGAGTGCTAGTCCCGTCTAGGGTGTAGGCTTGGGGCGTGACAATTGTGAATGATATTAACCAACAAATGGCTCAAAGTAACATTGTTGGTTCGTATTCTCGGTCATATGATCGAGAAATGTAAGTTCAATGTGAGAAGATTGTTTGTACTATGTGGGAGGATTATATTAAGTATTAGTACAATACAATTTATTTTCAATATTTTTATTTAATTAAAGTTTGATCAATTAAAGTTAGATAAAACAGTTAATTAAAAGGAGAACAAATAGTTTTGCAATAATTTATTACTGATGTGATTTTATATATTTTTGTTTATTTGATAAGACTGAATAAACAATTGGGGTTATTTTAATAGTTTTACAACTAATGGAGTTCTTATGTTAATGAGAAAATATACAACACACAAATTCTATATCGCATGTCCAAAAAAACTTCAACTTCATCTCATGATTTAATATTATAATATCATATCACGATTCCATATCATGATTCCATATCGCATGGCCAAACAGGCCCTTACTAGTGTATTCTTTTTCTTGTTTTGCACATATTTGAATTAATTGAAAACAAAATGAAATTTAATTTCCACATTGATAGATCCTATGTAGCATCATTAGATAATCAAATTAGGAAAACTTACCTTGTTTTTGTCATTAGAAAACATTTTCCTAACTGAAGCACTATTGCTAGATCTCTTGATTAAGTCATAGTTGCTTAATTAATTTGAATGAAAAAATCTAAGCACGAGTAGTGTTGCTAAATGAGTGTTGGGATGAGAGAGATTAGTAATGTAGGAGTCCTAATAGCTCTCAGTATTGTCTTGCCATTAATTTTACATTTATTAAAATTTATAGTTTGTTAAAACTGATTCAAAAATATTTAGGTACGGATTATTACATAAAGAATTGAGTTACATCCAAAATGTAAGAATATTTAAATATACAAATTATTACTCCCTCTATTCCATATTAACTGAATATTTGGGCCTTTTTTCATTGATCAAAATAATTGACTTGTTCAATGTTTAAGATGTTTGTTTGAAATTTTTTCATATTTGTGTTTTCCTTTAATGAAGTTTGATATTTTCCAGTAGATAAGTTGCACTACTTGTAAAATTATATTTTTTATTTCACAAAGGACAATAGTGGAAAGTATGATTTAAATTATGTCCTTGGATGTTTTTCATAATAAGTGTCTATTGCCTAAAAAATTCAATTAATATTAAATAGAGGGTGTATAATATTTTCTTATTATCATATATAGAGTCCACATCAGTGGTAGTATATATTTTGGTTCACTTATGGTCAAGGAAAAAAAATGAAAAACACACTGAATTTAGAATGATATATTGTTTGATTTTTTCTTTAACACAATAACAATTAGTATATCATAATTCAAAAATATTATTAATCAGGATTTTATTATATTAATCATTCGTATCAACTTTGATTCATATTTGAACTCGTTTTTATTTCTCTATTACTTGATTAAAAAATGGAAGCCCAAGAAAATAATATTAAATACAAAACTAGACTTACAAAGTTGAACGCCCATTATGTTGCCCTTTAAAGGTTGAAATTTTTCTTTAATAGTAATTTAAAAGTGTAAAAGTAATTTGCCAGAAATAAATACATTAAATAAAAATGAATAAATAAAATGGTTAATATTTTAATACTTTTAGCGTGTTGGGTCATTAAATAGTTTAAATAAATATCCTATTATTTTAAAAAAAAGTTGGTTTTAAATAAAAAATATATTCCACCAAATTTTAATGTAAAACTAAATTAAATAGATTATGTGACTTTGTAGATAAAATATTTATATCTGAATAACTTTTAAATTATAAAGGAAAACTACGTGACTTTTGAGGGAATAACTCATAATTGAGTACCATATGAGAGATTATCCCATTTTGGGTCTCATAATTATTTTAAAACTTTTCATTCACTTAGAAAGTCGGGATCCTCCTAAATTTTATCTCATAAAATTCACTAATACTTTTCCAGTTCAAACATAAACTTTTAATTTGGTTATGTCGTAATTTTAAAAAATTAAGAAATCATATCATTTTCCTAAAAATTGAATTATATCTCTAAACGATTGTATTTCTGAAACCACAAATACAATCAGTGAATTTTTTTTAATTCAAGTAACATCATACGGTGGAAAGGTAGAATGAGTGAGACTAGTTTTTTTTTAAAACAAAACTCATTTTCAATGAAAATCATATTATGCAATATTTGTGTCACGCTCAGAGGCTATCCCTTTGGTATAACACGGGACCTTGGATCACGAGTGACCCCAAGCTAACCTTATGTCTGGCATAAATTAGGCATACTGAGAATAACTGAATAAGACATGCACTATGCGGAAGCTAAAATAATGGATAACTCAAAGTGGAAAAAACCCAACTAGTATGAGTGTATAAAACATACTAAGAGCTTAATAGCAACTGAAAAGATAAACTTAACGATTCAAACTGATTCTACTCCTATGTCTGAGAAGCCTCTACCTGAGTTGAGTTGCTGGGACATCC
>JAJOOR010035084.1:0-25759 GCA_036250505.1 Solanum acaule | reverse complement strand
TTTGAAATAGTTTGCCCTTAGTCCCTATTTCCCGTTAATTAATGTTGATTGTACTTCCGCGACCGATGAAGTGTGATGACAAGTTTGAGAGGCTTGTTTGGGGTTCCTTCAGGTTCCTCATTCGCCATGTCACGTCTAGGCCCTAGGCTTGGATAGTGACAACATGGTAGCACCAACTTGCTCTCTGGACAATAACATCTTAAGAACTTACAAACCAAATAAAACTGCATTAAGAACTACGTTAATAAGATCCTAAAAATAGGTATTGATACTTTCTAGAATTACATAACAAAATTGAGAATAAATTAGGCTCACAACTCAAAAATGGAAGAGATTGCACTAGTCTATCCTACTACGACAAGTAAGCCTCAAACCCAAAAAATGCTAAGAAATGTGGAAAGGAAGACAAGATAAATAAAGGAGCAAGAAACATAGTCATTCTAATATAACCCAAAACCATATTGTCACATGTTCAATCAACTAATGTATTAAAACATAATTGAAAGATAATTACTTGTTTCAAAAGTCATTATTTCTCAAATAGAATAAAGAATAAACATAAAGGAAGAAGAGGGCCCACCAGGATGACAAGCAGTTACCTCTAAAAATCCTTGTTGAGCCACGGAGGAGGGTGAAGAAGAAGAGCAATCACACGAAACTAGGCTCAGAACCTACATAAGTTTAGAAGCAAGGAGTGAGTACCGAACAACACTGTACTCAGCAAGCAACTAGTAACTAATGCAAAATTATTCTAGAATACGAGTACTTCTTTCATCCAAACCGAAACTCCTCAACGTACAACATGCATAAATCTATCCAATCTAACAATTTTACAATACATAATTCCCAAGTCTTAGCAATCATAGTCCAACAATCGCAGTCCAATTACCATTATGTTTCAAGTATGCCAAACACACATACTAAGTAAGTAATTCTCAAGTATCAAGTAGATCTATTATAAGTATCCAATATATCAAACTGTTGCCGAAAACCTTTTCTCTTCGGCACAATATCACTAGTCGAGCCATTTTTTCTTTGACTTTATATTATATCACTAGATGCAACCATTTCACTTCGTTTTTATCATATAACTTCCCGAAACCATCCCCCTTATGTATAATATCAGTAGTAAGAACCAGTTCCGTAGGGAAAAATTTTTGGGTCGGAAAACTTTTTCGTAGTAACTTGGAATTTCCCAACCTAGTCTAGATTTGGACAAAATTAGAGTCATTAAAGTCTAGGGAAATCTGGTAACAATTGAGTGATCTAATTATGAATTTTAATACATCAGTAGATAGATAAGATGTTAAGATGACTTTACGGAATTGAATTTGAGCGAGCAGCACTCCCGAAATTGATCTTAGCGTGAATAGCTAGTTTCTGAGTGTCGTTGGTGGAAGGTGTGTTATGAAATGGGGGTTAGAATTTATAAAATTTCACACTGTTTCCGTGCAAGCCACTGAGGCGGGATTTCTGCTGCCAGGGCGGGGCTGCTGTAGCAGTGCAGGTGCCGCTAGAGTGTGGCAGACACGACCTAAAGTCGGAAATAAACCCTAAAAACATTTTATTCTGCAATATTTTAACTTGAGAGCTAAGGAACGAATCCAGGGGTTTTCTAGACAGTTTTCACCATTCTTGAGTCTAAAGGTAAGATTTTAACTCCCTGAATCCATTTTTTTCGATCCATTAAACGTAATCTAATGGGTAATTATCGATGGGGAAGGGTTTGATCTGAAAATTATGGTGGAGAAAACCCTGAAATGGGTATAGGGATCATGGGTATGATCTAGAGTTGATAGAATTGTTAGTAATTTGGGTAATTAGTTATTGTTTATCGATTCCCATGTTAAATTAATTGTTTGTAGACCAAGAACAAGCTGAATGAATCCAGAAAGGGCAGAATCAAGTTTCTTAGGGGCTTCAAACTTTGTTCGAGGTAGGTGATGGTTGTGTTTTCATGATGGTGTGATATATATTTGTTCTTGCTTCATTATAATACGTGTATGTATGCGAAAGTTGCATTACTGATCAAATTTGTTGTAAATGAGATAGATGAATGATGAATGCCATGAATCATGACTTAATTGTAAGATCTTGATAATATACTTGTGAATGTGATTGTAATTATGGCTTGTTGAATGGATCGGGTGTTGCGTTCTGACACACTAACTTGGATCGGTTTCCACATTTCGGCATAAATATTGGATCGGTTGCCACATTTCGGGATAAACATTGGATCGGGTACCACATTATTGTATGCTTACAGTTTGGGTTTGGGTTCCATGAGAGGACCAATGATTTGATATAATCGTGTATATTGAGAAATGTGAAGTTGTACGTTGTTCGTAAATTATGATGATATTGTATATGTTCAGTGTATGCTTGTTATTATTATGTTGTATGACTTATATATGTTGCACTTAGTGGGATAGACGAGTGATCCTACCAGGACATTGTGGTTTACTGATACTGCATTTTCTCTTTCTTTGTTGAGTACAGGGCATCTTTAGGCGGCTATTGACAGACCTCGCTTAGAAGATCAATGATCTATTTCGAATTCAAGGGTGAGTTAGTTCTTCCGGGCTGCCATGGGTTCTCCTTTCATTTATGTCCACATTTCGGACTTAGACTAGTTCTTTAGTTAGTTCTATGTTAGTTTGGGGTTGTACTCCTTCTTCTTTAGACTTATGGTTGATCTTTTGATGTTTTGGTATATTGAGTTACAGGTTCTAGGTGTAGTTTCCGCATTTTGTTTAGTTGTTACACTATTGGTTTGGTGTTTATGGGAACTCCCTATTTCTTTCCATAGCATTTAACTTGCTTCCGTAACTTAAATGACTTAATTTTTCGATTAAGTTGGTTAGCTAATTAGTATAAATGGTTCTCCCACTGGAGGGTTAGTATGGGTGTCAATCACGATGGTCTAGGTCGTGACAAAGTTGGTATCAGAGCCTAGGTTTGTTGATCTCGATGTACCAAAATGAGTCTAGTAGAGTCTTGTGGAACTGTACAGAGACGTCTGTATATTTCTTCGAGAGGCTATAGGACTTTAGGAAATCTCTCTATTTTCTCTTGTCTGCTTTGTGCTATAACTTGATTCCAATTGGTATCTGTCGATTCAAATTGGTATCTAACCTCCTTCACTCTTCTGTCCGCAGATGGTTAACACTCGATGCAATGGTGTCAGACTCGTAGCTCCTGTCAATGTTCCAACTAAGGAATTTGCAGCGAGCGGTCGCGGTAAAGGCAGGGGTAGAGGAAGAGCTTTGAGAAGAGGCCGAGGAAGAGTGGCGCTTAGTAAAGAAGGAGTACCCGTGGAAAATGCTCCCAGAAATGAGGCCCCTTTTATGCATCATGAAGATATAGAGGAGAATATTGAGGTTTAAAATGTTAAGGAGGTTGGACAAGAGGAAGAGGTACAGGCTGAGACTACATGTATTCCTCTCATAAACTCAGTGTTAGCTCAGCAGATCATGTCATTCCTGAAAGGGTTGGTTGGTCATGGAGTGCTTCCTTCTATTCAAGCAACTCAAGACCTTGCCAATCCTCCTATTGCTATCACTGTCCGTAACATGGGTGGAACTGGAGGTAATGATGCTTTCTTCCGTCCTTTGTTGGGTCCTGTTATGACTGATAATGAGCGTGAAATGTTGACTAAGTTCTTGAAGTTGAAAGTA
This sequence comes from Solanum acaule, assembly GCA_036250505.1. NCBI lineage: Eukaryota > Viridiplantae > Streptophyta > Magnoliopsida > Solanales > Solanaceae > Solanum > Solanum acaule. The sequence continues at coordinate 22,082 of JAJOOR010035084.1, read as the reverse complement.
CCGGTGTTCCATGGTTCTGAGAGTGAAGATGCATATGAGTTCATGTTAGATTGCTACGAGAGGCTACATAAATTAGGAATTATGCATCAGCATGGGGTTGAGTTTGTGACTTTTCAACTTCAAGGTGAGGCTAAGCAGTGGTGGAAAGCTTATATGGAATGCAGATCCTCAGTTTTACCTCCACTCACTTGGACCTAGTTTCATGCTCTATTTTTGGAGAAATATATGCCTAGGACTTTAAGAGATCGTAAGAAGGATGAGTTCATGGCTTTAGAGCAAGGTGGCATGTCTGTGGCTACTTATGAGGCTAAGTTTCACGCATTGTTTAGCTATGCTACAGAATTGGTGACTACTAAGGAAGAGAGGATCCGCTTATTTATTAGCTGACTAAATTCTGAGTTGCAAGTATTATATGTACATATGACCTCTGTAGGAAGGATCTTTAATGAGGTAACAAACTTTGTTATGAAAGTGGAGGTGGTGAGGCGAGACGGTCAGGCTAAGGCATTGGCTTAAAGGGCCAAAAACTTAGGTAACCTTCAAGGTTCTTACTCCAAAAGGGCAGGGAGGCCAACAGTTGCAACCAGGCCAATTCAGTCCGCCATGCCCGCCTCTACAAGTAATTACTCGCGAACTCCCCCTCGTAATTTTATTCAGGATAGCCAGGGAGTTTCGCCTTCGACGGGTGGCAGATCGTATTTTGATCATACTTGCTACAATTGTGGAGTATTTGGGCATATGAGGAGAGATTGTCCCCACCCACATGTGTTAGATTCTATTCAACAGCCGTCTAGAGTAGTAGTACCCGCGGGAAATGGCAATAATGGTCGAGGGGGTCCACAAGGCGGGCAAGGAGGAAATCAGCGAGGCCACGAAGGTAGGGGAAATGGTAATGCAGGCAGAGGTACAGTGCAGCCAAGCATAGAAGTCGCCCGTCACGATTATAGGGCTTAATGTTACGCCTTTCTGGGAAAGAATGAAGTAGAGGCATTTGACGCAGTGATCACAGGTACTATTCATGTCTGTAACTGGATGACTAATGTGTTATTTGATCCTGGTTCTACTTATTCTTATGTATCCGTGAGATTTGCCTCAGAATTTGATATGAATTGTGATATACTTCATTCCCCCATCCATGTTTCTACCCAGTTGGAAAGTTTGTCATAGTTACCCATGTCTATCGTGCTAGTCCTATTTTGTTTATGGGTTATATTATCAGACTTGGGCTGATTTGGTGATTTTTTATATGACTGACTTTGATATCATCATAGGCATGACTTGGTTATCCCCCCTATTACGATGTGCTTTATTGTAATACTAAGTCTGTAAATTTAGAAATTCTGAGAAGGGAAAAGTTAGAATAGGGAGGGTTGTAAAAGCCTAAGCAAGCTAAGATCATATCCTCCATTTGGGCTAGAAAACAGGTGGGGTAGGGTTGTTTAACTTATTTGGATCATATTCGGGATATTGATGTTGAGTCTCCATCTATTGAGTCTATTCCTATGGTGCCAAAATTTAGGGAAGTGTTTCCCAATGATTTGCTTGGTATGCCTCCAGATAGGGATATCGATTTCAGCATCAATCTAGAACATGGTATTCATGCCATTTCCATCCCTCCATACCGAATGGCTCCAGCGGAATTAAGAGAGCTTAAGGCTCAAATACAAGAGCTTCTTGATAAAGGATTTATTTACCCTAGTGTTTCCCCATGAAGTGCTCCAGTTTTGTTTGTTATGAAAAATGATGGTAGTATGAGAATGTGTATAGATTTCTGGCAATTGAATAGGGTCACCATTCGAAGCAAGTACCCATTGCCTCGAATATATGATCCTTTCGACCAATTGCATGGTGCATCGGTTTGCTCTAAGATTGATCTAAGGTTTGGTTACCATCAATTAAATATTAGACCTGAGGATGTGCACAAGAAAACATTTAGAACTCTTTATGGGCACTATGAGTTTCTAGTGATGTCTTTTTGTTTGACTAATGCGCCCACCGCTTTTATGAGTTTAATGAAAGGGGTGTTCAAGACATTTCTTGATTCATTCGTCATAGTCTTTATTTATGATATTTTGGTCTATTCGAAAAGTGAGGAAGAGCATGCCGACCATCTTTTTATTGTTCTGGGTGTTCTTGGGAAACAAAGGTTGTATGCTAAATTTTACATGTGTGAATTTTTGTTGACTACGGTTGTATTTTTGGGGCATATAGTTTCAAAAGTAGGGGTAATGGTAGATCCCTAAAAGGTTGAGACGGTTAAGAATTGGGTTCTGCCTAGCTTTGTGACGGAAGTTAGGAGTTTTGTAGGGCTCACTAGTTATTACCTTCGATTTGTGAAGAACTTGGCTTCCATCGCCACTCACTTGACCAGTTTGACCAAGAAGGAGGTACCCTTTGAATGGACTGAAAAATGTGAGTATAGCTTTCAAAAGCTCAAGACTGTCTTGACCACCGCACCTATCTTAGCATTACAGTGGAAGGTAAAGATTTAATAGTTTATTGTGATGCTTCACATTCTGGCTTGGGTTCTGTGTTAATAAAGGATAAGAATGTTGTATCTTATGTATCACAATAGTTGAAGGTGTATTAGAGGAATTATCCAACGCTTGATTTGGAGTTGGCAGCGGTAGTATTTGCCCTTAAGATCTGGCGGCATTACCTCTATGGTGTCAAGTGTGAGGTATTTAATGATCATCGTAGTTCGCAGCATGTGTTCACTCAAAAGGATCTGAATTTGAGACAGTGAAGATGGATAGTGCCACTCAAGGATTATGATGTCACAATTCAATATCATCGGGGTAAGGCTAATGTGCTGGCAGATGCTTTGAGTCGAAAAACGGTGAGTATGGGTAGTCTAGCTTGCTTGAGTATAACCAAGTGACCTTTGGCTAAGGAAATTCAGATCTTGGAGTCTACATTCATGCAGTTGGGCATCTCAGAAAAAGGTGGGGTTTTAGCTAGCATTGAAGTATGGGCCACGTTTATGGAAGGGATCAAGGCCAAGCAATTCGAGGATGAAAATTTGAATGAATTCAAGAAGAAGTTTGCGATTGGTAAGGCACAAGAGACCACTCTTGATGCGGAAGGTGTGCTCAGTTTTCAGGGACGAATTTGAGTTCCTCGAGTTGATAACTTCATTCAGAAATTGTTGATAAATTCCCATGGTTCGTGATATTCACTTCATCTGGGTGTGACCAAGATGTACCGAGATTTGAACCAAATTTATTGGTGGCCGAGCATGAAGAAGGATATAGCAGAGTTTGTGGCTAAGTGCCAAAATTGTCACCAAGTGAAGTATGAACATCAAAGGCCTGCAGGTTTCCTTCAAAACATGCAAATCCCAAAATAGAAGTGGGAAAGGATAGCCATGGATTTTGTGGTTGGTTTTCCCAAGACTTTGTGAAAGTTTGATTCTATTTGAGTAATGGTTTATAGATTGACTAAGTTAGCCCATTTTATTCCAGTAAGAATAGATTAAAATGTTGAACATTTGGCTAAGGTGTATGTGAAAGAGATACTAATGTTTCATGGTGTGCCCCTTACTATCATCTCAGATCGTGGTACGCAGTTTACCTCCAAGTTTTGGAGGAAATTACATGATGAATTGGTCACACAACTCTCTTTTAGTACAACCTTCCACCCACAGACGAATGGGCAGTCAAAGAGAACTATTCAAGTGTTAGAAGACATGTTGAGGGCATGTGTGATTGACTTTGGAGGGCATTGAGATAAGTTCTTACCCTTGTGTGAATTCTCTTATAATAATAGTTATCACTCCAGCATTGATATTGCACCATTTGAGGCATTATATGTAAGGGGATTTAGATCACCCATAAGATGGTTCGAGGTTGGAGATGTGAAACCTTTGGGGGTCGATTTAGTGAAGGATGCACAGGAGAAGGTGAGGAGTTTTCAAACTATGTTTTCAGCAGCCCAAAGTAGACAAAAGAAGTATGCAGACCATAAGGTGAGAGACATGGCATTTTAGAATGGTGAGAATGTTCTTTTTAATGTATTGCTAATGAAAGGGGTGATGAGGTTTGGCAAGAAGGGAAAGCTAAGTCTGTGATACATTGGTCTTTTTGAGGTTCTTGATTATGTAGAACCAGTAGCATATAGATTGGCTTTACCTCCTAACCTATCAGGAGTTCATCCGATTTTTCATGTGTCCATGTTGAAGAGATCATGGGGATGGCGATTATATCATCAAGTGGGACTCAATTGTGTTAGACAAGGACCTCCAATATGAGGAGGAACCGATTGCAATTTTAGATCGTGATGTTCGAAAGCTGAGGACCAAGGAGATTAAGTCCGTGAAAGTTCAATGGAAGCATCATACAGTTGAGGAAGCTACTTGGGAAATTGAGAAGGACATGAAAAAGGACATGAAAGAGAAATATCCCCAATTGTTCGTTGATTCAGGTACTACTCTGTTCTTTCCTTAGACTATTTTTCCTAAGTTTGTCACTCAGGGACGGGTGAGGGGTAAATTGGTATCTATTGTAATGATCAGGTTTTGTCGTTATAGAGAAGCCAACGGGGAAATTTTTGGGTCGGAAAACTTTTTCATAGTAACTTGGAATTTTCCAACCTAGTCCAGATTTGGATGAAATCGGAGTCATTAAAGTCTAGGTAAATATGGTATTAATTGGGTGATCTATTTAAGAATTTGATAACATTAGTAGATACATAAAACGTTAAGGACCTCGTACGACTTTACAGAATTGAATTCGGGTAAATAGAACTCCCGAAAACGATCTTAGCATGAATTGGTAGTTTCTGAGTGCCGTTGGTGGAAGGTGTGTTGTGAAATGGGGGTTTGAAATTCTTAAAATTTCTCACAGTTTCCGTGCAAGCCACTGAGGCGGGATTTATGCCGCCAGGGCAGGGCCGCTATAACGGGGCAAGTATCGCTAGAGCGGGGAAGACGCGACTTAATGTTAGAAATAAACTCCAAAAATGTTTTATTCTGCAATTTTCGAACTTAAGAGCTAAGGAACGAACCCAGGGGTTTTCTTGACCATTTTTCACCATTCTTGAGGCTAAAGGTAAGATTTTAACTCCTCGAATCCATTTTTTTCGATCCGTAGAACATAACCTAATGGATAATTATCGATGTGGGAGGGTTTGATCTGGAAATTATGGTGGAGAAAACTCTAATATGGGTATAGGAATCATGGGTATGATCTAGAGTTGATAGAATTGTTAGTGATTCATGTAATTATTTATTGTTTATTGATTATTAGTGATTCATGTAATTCCCGTGTTAAATTAATTGTTTGTATAACAAAGAACAAGCGGAACGAATCCGAAAAGGGAAGAATCATGTTTCTTAGGAAATTCAAGCTTTGTTCGAGGTAGGTGATGGTTATGATTTCATGATGGTGTGATATGTGTTTGTTCTTGCTTCATTATAATATGTGTATGTATGCGAAAGTTGCATTATTGATCACACTTGTTGTAAATGAGATAGATGAATGATGAATGCCATGAATCATGACTTAATTGTATGATCTTGAGAATATACTTGTGATTGTGACTTGTTGAATGGATCGGGTGTTGCGTTCCGACACACTAACTTGGATCGGCTGCCACGTTCCGGAATAAATATGGGATCGGTTGCCACGTTTCGGCATAAATATTGGATCGGGTACCACGTATGATATGCTAACAGTTTGGGTTTGGGTTCCATGAGAGGACCAATGATTTGATATAATCGTGTATCTTGAGAAATGTGAAATTGTACGTTGTTCATAAATGATGATAATATTGTATATGGTCGGTGTATGCATGTTATTATTATGTTGTATGACTTATATATGTTACACTTAGTGGGATAGCCACGTGATCATACCAGTACATTGTGGTTGTGTACTGATACTGAACTTGCTTTTTCTTTGTCGAGTATAGGGCATCTTTAGGCAGCGATTGACAGACCTCGCTTAGAAGATAAGTGATCTCTTTCGAATTCAAGGGTGAGCCAGTTCTTTCGGGCAGCCACAAGTCCTTCTTCCGTTTATGTCCACATTTCGGACTTAAACTAGTTCTATGTTAGTTTGGGGTTGTACCCTTTCTTGTTTAGACTCATGGTTCAACTTTAGATGTTTGGTACATTGACTTTCAGGTTCTAGGCGTATTTTACGCATTTTGTTTACTTGTTACACTATTGGTTTGGAGTTTATGGGAACTCCGTATTTCTTTCCTTGGCATTTAACTTGCTTCCGTAACTTAAATGCGTTAGCTTTTCGATTAAGTTGGTTAGCCAATTAGTATAAATGGTTCTCCCACTAGAGGGTTAGTGTGGATGCCAATCACAACGGTCTGGGTCGTGATAATATCACAAGCTGGAACCATTCCCTTGGCCTTTAGATCATATCTCTTGCTGGAATCATTTCACGTCGGCATGATAATCAGATGACTCATCACAGTATAAAGAAATCAATGCAAATAAGAAATTTCACACCATAAGAAAGAGACAACAGCTCAAACAATTTAAGTTCACAATAACGCTATCAAAGCATTTGATTAATCAACACATTTAGGGTCCACAACAAGGTAATTCACAATGAATTATGATCAACACATTGCCTCTTTCATTAATCCCACATTTATTCATTAAGATAATTTGTGTCTTCCAATTGATAAATAAACACAAAAAATTATATTCCTAATGCACGGGATATATTTATTTTGTCCAATAGACTTCGAACATTGGAAGAATTTCTCTACTTCATAGAGGGAGAAAAAAAAGAAACAAAAATATAATTCAATTCTATGTTTTGGGAGTGCAAACATCAATTCTAAAAATTAAGTTTAAATAGAACCGTTGAAGTTATTAACATACAAAAGCCACAAAATTAATGAATCTTGTACTATCACCATATATAAAAAAATATATGAATATTAAATAAGACAATTAATTATATTGTTTTTAATTCAATTTTAATATTAAATGTGTTACTAGTTTACACCTGAAAGATTAAAAATAAAAGTTTACTATATGTAAATTGGATTGTTAGATTTTGAAGTGTAAGAGGTCATTTTTTTTAAATTACTAACAACAACATTTCAATAATAATAGTAATAAATGAAGGGAAACATATTAGGAGAGTCCAATGACACAATTTAGATATGAAAAAGAGTAAACGACATAAATACTTCATTTTACCATATATATATAGATAATAGCACTAACTAAAAATACACACATTGGACCTTAAAAATTTTTGGTGTGCTTTGGATCTTGCACATTAATATTGTTAAAAAATGGATCATCCAGTAGAGTTATCACAACATCATCCTTCCAGTTGAGCAACCCAGAAATTATAGGACTATCTGGTAAGTAAACAGAGGAATTCTGATTGTTATTCATTGACGTTGATATACCAATTGAAGGGATATCCATTGAAGGTTCCATTTGATGTGTCAATGTAGGAGACACTAGAAAATACATTGGAGGATCCATCATTAATGAGGCATTGGAGAATCAGCATTGGTGGAGGCATTAAAGAATCCATCGTTGGTGAAGGAATCGGAGAATCCATTATTGTTGACGGCATTGGATGGTCAGTCCAAGTGTTTTTCGAACAGCCATGTGTTGAGGCATTGGAGAAAACAATTTTGGAACCATTGGAGGAAATATTTGTGAAAACAATAAAGGAGAAGGATCCCTTGGTCCTTCAGAGTTATTTCTACTGGGTACCATTGGTTCAACAATGGGTTGAGAGGCATTCGATGTAGAACCCGTTCCATCAGCCTCTTTTATCATTAATTCACGTACCTGTTTGATATTCTTCTTGATTACATAATGTAGGTCGTTGAGATAGGAAGGGTTCATGTCAACAGAAATAGTTTTTCTCTCGAACACCTCATACATCTCATTTGTCATTTCCTTGACCCAATTTTCCGTTCTTACGTTTTGAAGTTGTTCCTCCAACTTCTTGATCCTTTGCATGGTGAACTCTTCTCTTGTAACCATTTTTTAGATCTCTCCAAAGTCGGCAACTCCTTAAACTTTATAAAAGTGTTGCGTACAACATCATTATTTGGAAATGTATATGGTTCAGTTTTGTAAGGGTCGTATATGACTATAGCCACTTCAACAACACAAAGTGTTTTTAGTTCATCAGATTTTTTCCAGAGCCATTTTAGTCTTTTATTATATGAGATTTGTCTTTTACTATCATCTTCAATCAAAGAATAGTTCACTTTGTTTCGAGTCATGGCTAAAGGGGAGGAGAAATATGTTTGTTTGGATATGATGGTTAAAATGGCTTTGTTGGAGTAGCAGTAGTAGTTGTCATTTTCTTGCCTAGGATTGACTTCTACTTATAGAGAAAATTTTAATTTTGTATATTTATAAAGTTTGAATTAGAGATTTTTTTATTTCTAGGAAGAACTATTTTGGAAAAACACTAAATGAGAGGATATTAGATAAAAGTTAGATAGAATCATCTTGAAATATATTTACTTATGGCTCTAGTTTGACCAACTTATTAGGAAATATTAATGTGGTTTGAATTTAAGTAGTGTACATAGAAAGTGTTCATAAAGTTATCGCAAACGTATTTGTTTACTCATTTTCTTCATCGAGTTTTTTTAAAATAAAAAGTATATTTTGATTCAGGGATGTACATAATTAAATATTGAAACAAGGGAACATTTATATATTGGTTACGAATATTGAAATATAAATTTTGACAATATTTTAATATGCTTAAAAATATTCAATTTTTATGGTTAATTTAAAAAACAAAAATATTTTTTAAATCTAATATGGTGATGTATGTATGATTGAAGAAGTTATATCGCTTGTGTAAGAACATTATTATTTTCTTTCATTTTGGATAAACCATATTTAGTTAAAAAAATTATGTTTCTTACAGATATATTTGAAACTAAATCTTGCTTAAATATGTTCTTGTTAACTTCCGATACTCATCAACCTATCACTCGATTCACATTATATATATTTCTATATTAGTTTTGAGACAAGTCAATCTGAAATAATTCCACAAAACACTTATCAAAATGATGTGTTTACAATAGTGTTAAAATGAAAAGATATAGTTTATTCACTTTAAGAAAAATACTCAAGAGGAAGAGAAATTATTTCATGATGTCTTACTAAATTTTAATCAAATGAATATGTACATTTATTACTCTGATGAAAATATCTCCTTTTATAGTCAATATGATAAATAGTAATCATATTGGGATCCGTATATATATATTTCTTTGATTCTTTGTACCTAATGTCTATATTTTTATACGAGAGGGGAAGAAAGAACTTCAATTTTATTGAGTTTATGTCATCTTTAGTTAAACCTGTTTAAGTGTAATGATCCATCCATTCATTTTATAAAATACCCGTGGTAAAATTCTTGACTCTAAAATTGGGTCTATCTAGTCGAGTAAAGCTAGGATCGACCTGCCATGGCGAAAAAACATATTTCACTTACATAGGATTATATAGGAAAGGATTGTCTTGGACCACTATCGCAGTCCCTTGGCTGCTATAGCTCTAGTGGTCCCTTGGCCATCATAGCAGCACCCCATAATGGCCCCAATATTTTTTACTCGTTCTCTTGTTAGTCCATGTTTGAGAAGAGTTACCTCTTCCTAAAATTGTCCTAGAGCTATACTCCCCCTGTCCCTAATTACTTGTCCACTTTTCCTTTTTTAGTTATCCCTAATTACTTGTCAATTTTGACAAATCAAGAAAGGACAAAAAAAATTCTCTATTGTACCCTCAATTTGTTACTTTGAAAAATGTAGAATTTCTTGAAAATATTATGTTTTTAAGTCGTTCACTTCATAATTAATAGGGGTAAAATGATAAACTCACTATATTAATTATTGTCTTCTTAATAAGTGTGTCAATTCAAAAGTGAAAAAGTAATTATGGACAGAGGGAGTATTAAAGAGAAAACCCTTGATAACAGTGAGACAAGGCTCTCAACACGCACATTTCCAAACCCTATATCTCCAAGAAGGGTTAAGAGACATGATTATATTCAATAACAAATGATTGAATCACAAGGTATCAACAAATTCTTCTCTCAACAATAACATCTTAAGAACTCACAAACCAGATAAAACTAAATTAAGAACCACCTTAATAAGATCCTAAAAATAGGCATTGATAGTTTCTAGAATTACATCACAAAATTAAGAATAAATTAGTCTCATGACTCAAAAATGGAAGACATTGCACTCGTCTATCCTACTGTGACAAGCCAATCTCAAACCCAAAAAATGCTAAGAAATGTGGAAAGGAAGACAAGATAAATAAAGGAGCAAAAAACTTAGTCATTCTAATATAACCCAAAACCTTGTTTTCACGTGTTCAATCCACTAATGTATTAAAACAGAATTGAAAGATAATTACATTTTTCAAAAGTCTTTATTTTTTAAATAGAACAAAGCATAAACATAAAGGAAGAAGAGGCCCGCTAGGATGACAAACAACTACCTCTAAAAATCCTTATTGAGCCACGAAGGAGGGTGAAGAAGAAGAGCAATCACACGGAACAAGGCTCGGAACCTACATAAGTTTAGAAGCAAGGAGTGAGTACCAAACATCACTCTACTCGGCAAGCAACTACTAAATAACGCAAAAGTACTCTAGAATATGAGTACTCCTTTCATCCAACCCGAAACTCCTCAAAGAACAACCTGCATAAATCAGTCCAACCTAATAATTTTACAGTACATAATTCCCTAGGCTTAACAATCATAGTCCAACCATCGCACGTACCAAGTAAGTAATTCTCAAGTATCAAGTAGATCTTTTACAAGTAACGAGTAGGTCAAACTCTTGCCGAAAACCTTTTCTCTTCGGCACAATACCACTAGCCAGAATAATTTTTTCTTCGCCTTTATATTATATCACTAGATGGAACCATTTCACTTCGTTATTATCATATAACTTGCCGAAACCATCTCCCTTATGTATAATATCAGTAGCCGGAACCAGTTCCCTAGGGGTTTATATCATATCACTAGCTGGAACTATTTCCCTTCGGCTTTATATCATATCTCTTGCTGGAACCATTTCTCGTCGAAATGATAATCACATATTTCATCACGGTACAAAGAAATCAATGCAAATAAGAAATTTCACACCATAAGAAAGAGACAACAACTCAAACAATTTAAGTCCACAACAATGCTATCAAAGTATTTCATTAATCAACACATTTAGGGTCCACAACAAGGTAATTCACAAAGAATTATGATCAACACATTGCCTCTTTCATTAATACCACTTTTATTCATTAAGATAATTCAAGTGAAATAATTTAACACATCACGTCATTCCCATTACTCACCAACACACATTGATGGTAAATAAACGATTCTACTAGTTTTAAAAGGTTTAGAAATCACTTACCTCATTTAAATCAAAAGTTAATTCAAGACTTGATCTTTCCCTTTCTGAACAATGTGCAAAGACACACAGTCTTATTCAATCAAGTAATCAAAAAATATGATTCCAGAATTAATAATAATACCCAAATCATTCACTTTGTGAAATGGATCAAATCAACTAAACAACCCAATTCCTAAAATGAGGTTTGAATCCAAAAATATTTACTTTAATATGTTTCCCAAGACATTTGGAACTCATTGATGAAAACCATTTTGAAAAAAGGAGTGAAAATCAATGCACAATCACCATTTAAGCTTAGAACTCAAGTTCTTGAAAAACCTTGTCATTTGCTAATCAAAATCTCAATTGTCACCCAAGCCTACACCTTGATCGTGGACGGTACTCGAGAACCATGATGATCCATAAGCGAACCCTTGGCCTAGCTGGCTACTTAGCTAGCAGAATTAAGCTTTAAAACACAATTCAACTATTTTATCTCAGAGTACTCAACTATCTCAATATATTCTGAAAACAATAATAGCTAAAAAAATAATTTATTAAAGGAATACTAAAACATACTCAAAACTAACTATCTATGAAGCCTGTATTGTTCAATATGGATGTCAGGACAAGACCCACAACACGTTAAACAACTAACTAAAAGATAAAAGTTGAGTCCTCTAGAATGCAAAGAGGCTCACCAAAAGCTAACTGGGAGTGAAAACTAATCTCAACGAAGTGTCTGCTGATGATTTGAACACCTATATTTGCATCATAAATAGATGCAGGTCGAATGACATCAACACATTGATTGTCCGAGTACGTAATATTGCTCAATCAAAATGACTGAATGAAAGGACTACAATAGATATAAATATATACTAATTTGAATGTAAAGAAATAAATGAGTGAAATAATTTGAATTTTACAAATACTTAATGATCAATGAATTCAACATATTAAGTGATATGATAAAATACACTTTTAACTCTATTTTCTAACCAACAACTATCACTATGAGCAACGTGAGGATACAACGTCTTAAAATATGTAATATATACTCCCAATAAATATATGCTCATGCTCAAATATGTAATATATACTCTTTCTCAATTTGTGATAAATGCCCAAAATATCCTCTTAAAAGAGTGTACTTCTATGGAATATATCTAAACTCATTAACTCGTTAATAAATCAAAATTTTCTCTTTTCCTAATGTAAAAACTCATACATTTGGAAATACTTAGTTCCCTTATACTCTTACTCAAATCACTTTTTAAACTCTACTTAAAACTTCTCTTTACTTTCTTAAAAATCAATTTAAGCCAAAAAAAAGTTGTGTTAAAGGATACTGAATGCTAACTCGGTAATAAATCAATAATAACTCAGTAATAGGGTTCATGCTAAAAAATTGAAATGAACAATCAAATCAAGAATCTCAATGCAAGATATAGCAACTCAAAAAGCAGGAATAGAATTCAGAACTCAACAACGAAACTCATCTCAAGAATTATAAAATCTAAGGACGTAACCCTACACAATTCTTTACTGATAAAAAATAGATGTAGGGAGTGAAGATGCACTCAGTCCATCACTATGATAGCCTCACATACCTAGAATAACAAATTACTTGGCGATATTGGTGAAAATTCAAAGAACGCTTGAACTCTAGCTTTTCTCCTCTTGAAACCTTGCTCTAATGACTTGGAGTGTTAGTGAACGTAAATGATCATCTAACACTGTTTTAAACCTTCACTTAGAGTAAAAGTCAAGTTTTAGGCTAAGAATGGATGGTAAAAGTTTGAAATACCCTTCTGAAAAAGGTGACAAAAACCATTCACGGGGCCATCTACAGTTCGTGCTATGTTCTACGGACTGTAAATCCTATTTTTGGAATTCAACTAAATTTTAAGGCTCAAATTGCATTCTACAGTTCCAATCTGTAACTCATAGAAGTTTCTACGAACCATAGAGGCAATTGGTAGAATTTATACAAAATAATTAGGCTCAAAAATACATTCTACTGATCCAAACTACGGCCGGTAGAAGTTCGTACGGCCCATAGAATGGTTCCGTAGGAATTGGACCCCAACATTTGACTTCTCTAAAGTTTATTTCTACAAGTTGATAGTACGGGTCATCGAAATATCTACGGTCCATAGAAGCAACTAGTAGGAATTGACTCAGAAACTGTGATGTGACATTCTCCGATAAAATAGCCATAACTTTTTACTCCGAACTCGAAATGAGGAAAACTTGGTGGCGTTGGAAAGGAGACTCATAGAACTTCAATTGAATAGGTCATAGGTCACCTAATTCATTTTTTTCTGAAAGATATGGTTGTTTGAAGTTTAATTAAGTAGAATCTTATGTCAAAACATAATTGGTAAGAAACCTTTCAAATCAACTCTGTGCTAAGGGGTTCTTGTGACTTTAATTCATATCCAAAACCATTCACACATTAAAAAATTGACCTTTATGCCTATGCTCAATATAAAAAAACCTGATACAACCTTACATGTAAATTAAGAATGGTTCAGGCATTAGCTTAGAAATTTTCTAGGTGTTACACCAACTTTTGATGTTAAAATCCATAAATGATTAAAGGAAAATGCAGTTTTAGGGTCACAAAGGCTTACCAAAATTGCTTAGCCCAAGAAATATTTTCAAAATTCGCCTACAAGGATTTTACAAATCTAAAAAATAGAAAATAGGGGTTAAACCCCGAAATGGGAAGCAAAAATCCCTCTGAGATGTCTTAAGGATTCCCTTAAGAGAACCCCACTTAAAGTGGGGGTCACACTTTTATAAATCAGGCTCTGCCTAAGTGATCACCGTTAAGCCAACCCTTGGCTCGCTTAAGCTAACCCGACTAAAGTTCTCCCTTTGCTTTAGAGATCATGCCTCGGCTTAAGTGAAGTCGCTTAAGCAGAAGACCTATCACAAACGTGAAGGGTATATAACTAAGGACCAGAAAAATCAGCCTACTCTCAAAACATTGAAACGACTACCAGGATTTGTTCGGAATATTGTATATACAAATTATACTTGAAAATTTACTATACTTGACGTTCTGTACAAAATGGAATCATCGAAACACAAATCAGAGTTCAATTCGGGGATAATATAGGGAGGGGTAATATAATAACTTTACAAAAATTTCCAGAAATAACCGACCGGGTCATTACAATTAGGTCTCACACACGCACTGTGTCACTGCATTCACTATTTCAGTCATAAATGATTTCCCATATCAAGTAGTATGGTGAAATTGTAGCTTCTGACTTAATTTGAAATATAGGTGAGATGCATCCCCATATTAAGAATTGCACCACATATGTGTACCACACACCAACCTTTTTCTACGACCATTCTTCCTCTAGTTGCAATTCAGTTAGTTAGTGATGCGGAGCCGCATGTGGACATGCAAAGACATCAACATCACTTTATGGTAACAAACTAATTGATCACTTTTAGCTTTGAACCTTTTTACTTTGTTTCTACTCTATCGTCTGTAAATTATGAAAACCTACTTTTTAAGGCTTAAACAATGTAAATGCCTTCTTTTTCTCTCTGAAAACACAATAGTTTAAGCTTAGAAACTTACAAGTAGGTAAAATACAAACTTATGAAATCACAAAAAACTTAAACTACTTCTTATCCTTAAGGAGTACAAACATCAACATCATATAGACTCAGACTTCAGTCTTCTACCTAGCAAGAATTTGACTTGACACGAACTTGAATCATAGAAACGACAATTTATCACATGACAACATTTAAGCTCAATTATCATTCATACAATCTATGTATTATTTCATGGAAACTATTTTGACAATGGTAATCACCTTTTCTATTTATATGTGTCAACTTAGGAAAAGAGGATCCCCGAAATATATAGTATAAATGAAACTAGAGAATTTAAGATTCGGAATCAAACACTCACTCTCAGAAAGATGTCAACATGCACACACGCAATATCATAAGCTTGTCCATTATGTATTTCTCAGGTAATTCATACATACTCATTTTAAGGTCAATAAGCACTTCTGGGGTACAACAAATGAAAAGGTGAAGACAAACAGTCACCACTCATTGAAAATGTCAACCAAACAGAAAACAACTATCAATACCAACTTGACGCATTAGACTCTATAGGAATGACAACAACTTAATGAAAACATTAGCACTCAATATCATGGATCATTTTAAAATTGGCTTAATTTATTTGGATCATATCAGTCACCTGTTATGAACCAAACTATCCATCGTATCTTATATTGACTTTGTCTCTAGCAAATCATTAATTGGACAAGTCACCCGATTTGACAATAAAGAAAACTATTGGGAAAGATCTAAGTATAAAAAATACCTAAAAGATATACTTTAACGCATGAATATGCACAACAAAAAATAGATATATAGACCAACCGTTGTTCAAATTAAAAGTACATGGAAAAATGGGAAAAAATATCACAACATAAACATGCTCATTCGGGTCAAATGAACATCAAAAAAAATAAATTCAACAAGCTTAAAGCATTCACCGACATGTTTTAGTAACCTTAGGATATTTGTAAATCTTAATTTTTATATTAAAATTTCTTTATTATTAACCGTCATTGTTTAGTTTTTACTATTAATATATTATCATCTCCCTTGAATTATTTTTTTATTTCTTATCTGAATATTTGTGTCTTCCAATTGATAAATAAACACAAAAAATTATATTCCTAATGCAGGGGATACATTTATTTTGTCCAATAGACTTCGAACATAGGAAGAATTTCCCTACTTCACAAAGGGAGAAGAAAATGAGAAAAATGGAACCAAAATATAAATGTGATGATCCAATTTCTATGTTTTGGGAGTGCAAACATCAAATCTAAAAATTAAGTTAAAATAGAACCGTTGAAGTTTTTAACATAGAAAAGCCACAAAATTAATGAATCTTGTAATATCACCATATTTTTTTTAAAATATGAATATTAAATAAGAAAATTAATTATATTGTTTTTAATTCAATTTTAATATTAGATGTGTTACTAGTTTACACCAGAAAGTTTAAAAATAAAATTTTACCCTATATGTAAATTGGTTTGTTAGATTTTGAAGTGTAAGAGGTAATTTTAAAAAAAATTACTAACAACAACATTTCAATAATAATAGTAATAATGAAAAATAAAAAAATCAATATCTAATAAACATTAAAATAATTGATCATCGATTAAATAAGTGAATAAAACTATAAACTTTGAAACAAATCAAGGAATATGACAGAAGGACACTTCAAAGGAAGACGAAAGGAAACTTATTCGGAGAGTCCAATGACACAATTTAGATATGAAAAATAATAAATGAAATAAATACTTCATTTGAACATATGTAAATAGGAAAAAAAATACTAATTAAAAATACACACATTGATCCTCAGAATTTTTTGGTGTGGTTTGGATCCTGCACATTAATATTTTTAACAAAATGGATCATCCAATAAGGTCATCACAACATCATCCTTCCAATTGGGCAACCCAGAAATTGTAGGACTATCTGGTAAGTCAACAGAGGAATTCTGATTGTTATTCATTGACGTTGATATACCAATTGAAGGGATATCCATTGAAGGTTCCATTTGTTGTGTCATTGCAGGAGACACTGGAGAATACATTGCAGGAGCCATAATTAATTAAGGCATCAGAGAATCAATCATTGGTGAAGACATCAGAGAATCCATCGTTGGTGAAGGAATGGGAAAATCCATTATTGTTGACGGCATTGGATGGATCAGTCCAGGTGTTTTCCGAACAACCATGTGTTGAGGCATTAGAGAAAACAATTGTGGAACCATTGGAGGAAACATTTATGAAAACAATAAAGTAGAAGGATCCCTTGGTCCTTCAGAGTTGTTCCTACTGGCTACCATTGGTTCAACAATGGGTTTAGGGGCATTCGATGTAGAACCCTGTTCATCAGCCTCTTTTATCAGTAGTTCACGTACATGTTTGAAATTCTTCTTGATTACACAACGTAGGTCGTTGAGATAGGTAGGGTTCATGTCAACAAAAACAATTTTTCTCTCGAACACGTCATACATCTCAATTGTCATTTCCTTGACCCTATTTTCCTTTCTTACTTTTGAAGTTGTTCCTCCAACTTCTCGATTCTTTGCATGGTGAACTCTTCTCTTGTCACCATGGTTTTAGATCTCTCCAATGTCGGCAACTCTTTAAACTTTATAAAAGTGTTGCATAAAACATCATTATTTGGAAATATATATGGTTCATTTCTGTAAGGACTGTATATGACTGTAGCCACTTCAACATCACAAAGTGTTTTCAGTTCATCAGATTTTTTCAAGAGCCCTTTCAGTCCTCTATTATATCATATTTTTCATTTACTATCATCTTCAATGAAAGCATAGCTCACTTTGTTTCTAGTCATGGCTAAAGGGGAGGAGAAATGTGTTTTTTTGGATATGAGGGTTGAAATGGCTTTGTTGTAGTAGTAGTAGTAGTTGTGATTTTCTTGCCTAGGATTGACTCGTATTTATAGAGAAAATCTTAATTCTATATATTTTTAAAAGTTTGAATTAGAGATTTTTTATTGCTGGAAAGAACTATTTTGGAAAAACACTAAATGATGGGATATTAGATAAAAGTTAGATAGAATCATCTTGAAATATATTTACTTATGGCTCTAGTGTTATGTTGACCAACTTATTAGGAAAAATATTAATGTGGTTTAAATTTAAGTAGTGTTCATAGAAAATGGTCATAAAGTTATCGCAAACATATCTTTTTACTCATTTCCTTCATCGAGTTTTTTTTAAATAAAAAATATATTTTGATTCAATAATGTACACTATTAAATATTGAAACTAGGGAACATTTATATATTGGTTAGGAATATTGAAATATAAATTTTGACAGTATTTGAATATGCTTAAAAATATTCAATTTTTATGGTTAATTTAAAAAAACACAAATATTTTTAAAATCTTCAATGGTGAGATATGTATGATTGAAGAAGTTACATCGCTTGTCAAAGCACATTATTATTTTCTTTCATTTTGGATAGACCATATATACTTAAAAAATTATGTTGCTTTCAAATATATTTGAAACTAACTGTGGCTTAAATATGTTTTTGTTAATGTCCGATACTCACCAACCTGTCACTCGATTCACATTATATATATTTCTATATTAGTTTTGAGACAAGTCAATCTGAAATAATTGCACAAAACACTTATCAAAATGATGTGTTTACAATAGTGTTAAAATTAAAAGATATATTTTATTCATTTTAAGAAAAATACTCAAGATGAAGAGAAATTATTTGAAGATGTCTGTCATGACCTAGACCATCATTATTGACACCCAAACTAAGCCTTCGGTGGGAGAACCATTACTACAACCCAACTAACAAACTCAACAAAAAACTAATGCCTTTTTAATATTACGGAAGCAAGTTTAAATGCTAAGGAAAGAAATAGGGAGTTCCCATAAACATCCAAACAAAAGTCTAATCAACCAAACAAATGCGGAATAACACCTAGAACCTGAAAGCCAATGTACCAAAACTCTAACAAGAACCATAAGTCTAAAAGTGGAATAACACCTAGAACCTGAAAGTCAATGTACCAAAACTCTAACAAGAACCATAAGTCTAAAAATGAAGGGGTGCAACCCCATACCAAACATAAGAAATCTAAAGAACTAGTCTAAGTCCGAAATGTGGACATAAACAAAAAGAGAACTCATGGCAGCCCGGAAGAACTAACTCACCCTTGAATTCGAAAGAATCACTGATCTTCTAAACGTGGTATGTCAATAGCCGCTTGAAGATGCCTTGTACTCAACAAAGAAAGAGCAAGTGTAGAATCAGTACACAGCCACAGCGTACTGGTAGGATCACATGCCTAACCCATTAAGTGCAATCTATATAAATCATTACAACATAATATAACATGCATACACCGAACATATACAATATCAACATCATTTAAAAACAATGAACAATTTCACATTTCTCAAGATATACAGTTATGACAAGTCATTGGTCCTCTCATGGAACCCAAACCCAAATAGTTAGCGTACTGGAATGTGGTACCCGATTCAATATTTATGCCGGAACGTGGCAACCGATCCCTTATTTATGCCAAAATATGGCAACCGATCCAAGTTAGAGTGTTTGAACGCAACATCCTATCCCATCAACAAGCCACAATCAAAATCACAAGTATATTCTCAAATTATACAATAAAGTCATGATTCATGGCATTCATCATCCATTTATCCTCATTTACAATTAGTCTAATCAATAATGCAACATTCGCATACATGTATTATAATGAAGCAAGAACAAACATACATCACACAACATGAAATCACAACTATCACCTACGTCGAAACAAGCTTGAATCCCCTAAAAAACATGATTCTTCCCTTTCCGGATTCATTCCGCTTGTTCTTGGTCTACAAACAATCAATATAATGCTAGGATCAATAAACAAGACTTAATTACTGATGTTTGCGTAATCAATGACACAACTTTTGATGCAAGTGTCTACAATCATGCAATAGTATAATAACCCAACCAAGGGTTGGGGTCGAGTCCTAAGGGATTGGTTTTAATAATAAATAGAAAAATAAAATTAGTTCTAACTAGTCGTAGCTAAAGAAATTAACGATTAAAAACATTGTAAATTAAATGGGGACTCAAAAGTGTCAATTAACAATGGAGGTTTTGTCACTAGTAAGTAAAAATAGTGAAATTAACAAAGAAATCTAAGTAATGAGAAGGGATTCTTCGAATGTGATCGGAATACGGATTAATTTAAATTATTGGGTACGTGCTTTCGATAGAAAATTTATAGAGTAATGGTGACTAGGCTAAGCTATACGTGGGAATAAATTCTCTCTCGAGCAACTTACCCCGTTTCAAATGGGTTCCTCTCAGACACCCACTTGCCGCATGAAGACTAGCCTACGCCTTACCCCACTCACTCTCTCGAGCTGAGTGTTAGGATATGGGACTAGTGTTCACCCTCTCAAGCTGAACCTCATGTCAATCCACTCCTTAGGCCATCAATCTAGTAGTCTTGATTTCGCGACTTCTCTCTCGAGCAAGCCGAAAATAGATAAATAAACATGTATTTGCAACTACAAATTTGTTAATTTCATCAACAACTACTTGACGAAATCACCATTAAACTACATCTAATCTATCAGCAAGCAAGACCCAACAACAATCTTAACCCATATTCTCTAAATCACACCCCAAGAATTGGGGGTTTTAGCCACACATCAAGAGATAGAAATTTATACCTAAATGAGCTTGCATTTAAGTGGGTATGAAGATTTAAGTCTTGTTACAGGCCAAGAATGAAGAATCCAAGAGACCCAAGTCCAAATCCTAGGAGATGAAACCTTTTTCTTCTTCAATTTTCAAAACCCTCTCAAACTCAAAGCAAAAATAAAAAGTACTAAAATTATATATTAATTTTTCCACACTAAAAAATCTGATACTAAGCTACAACTCTCAACGAGTATTTATAGTTTTCAAAAATCTGTGCTGTAGCGGATCATTCAGCGACATTTGTTGGAATCGCCGATCAACTCGGCGATTCGCCGATCAACTCGGCGATTCGCCCTTTGGTATAGTTCATCGCCGTCTTGCACCATCCTTCAGCATCATCGTGCTCTGGGTCATTGAGCGACATGGTACTGCTTCGTGGAACTTCTCGGCGATGCGCCGACTGCTCCCTTTTTCTGCCGACTTGATCCTTTCCTTCAGGGCTCAGCACACTGGAACAAAAGCGAAGTAGGATCCTTTAGCGACTCGCCAAGTGAACTCGATGATCCTCAGGCCTTCATTTCTTCATTCTATTCAGCCTTTTCATTCCTTTTTTTGCGATGTAGTGTCCATGCTTTCCTTCAAACTTCAAATACCTGAAACTTAAAGGTTTTCATCAGATATTGGGAAAAACATGCATTTGAGGACACTAATTTCATCAAAATATAGCCCTTAATGAGTCCAATTTGTGGACTCATCAACACTCCCAACTTAAACTTTTTCTGGTCCTCAAGCAAACTTAAGTTCAGCTGTTCAAAAAGGGTGTCTCGAACAGTGCTACACAAGACTCGATCATGAATGCACACAAAAAGATTCAATTTACTTATTCAAAGATTAAATGTGCACTCAAAGATTCAAGTTGTGACTCACCAATATCAAAGAATCTCATGGTCACAATACTTGCTTCAAATGCAAGTTCAAGCTCAGCTATAGTGTTCAAATGCCCTCACAGAAAGGATGATTCCATAATCACACAATGGTTCACAGTTTAAAGTTTCAGAATCAGATGCAACGCTCACTCTCACAAGGAAGAACACAATGCATGCTTTCACCCATAGGTTTGCCCGTATTTTCCAATCAATATTTGTTTCAGCTCACTCAAGATCAAAAAGATCTTGTCAAGGCTTGTAATGGGGCTGAGTGCAATGGTATGGTCATTTAGGCTCAATGACCTTTATCCTCATGAAATGTGGTGTTCACAACACCTCCTTTCCTTTTCCTTCATCATTTTCTTTAGTGCTCATAAGTCATCCTATTATTCACTTTCCATGGATTTTTTTGGGAACCCCATTTCTTTTGCATTTTATTCTGCAACTTTCTTTTTTATTCTTTTTTTTTTTTTTTTTTTTTT
>JAJOOR010035083.1:0-15384 GCA_036250505.1 Solanum acaule | reverse complement strand
AAAATTATAGGTCCAGCATATATAATACTACTAGTTTTAAATTTTAATATACACATTTGATTTAATTATATAAAAATTATACCAAGCAATTTTTTTTTAAGAATTTTCAATGTTACACATTTGAAAATTTTAAAAGATTAAAGCAAAAAAATAAAAGAAAAATTTATTGAAACGCCATAAGTGCTACCGATAACCACTTGGAGGGGTGTTAGTAACAAAAATAAGATAGATATAAGATTTAAATTTCTATATTTGCTTAAAGAGGTGCACCCAATCTTCTTCGTATTGTTATATGTTATTTTTAACGTGGGTTCACACCTCTATATTTAAAAATAAAAAAAAAATATAACACTACTATATATAATCTAGAGAGGGGAGCATGGGTTCACGTGAACCCACGGAACCCCCTCTAGATACGCCTCTGACCAAGCGACCTTTGACTAAGGAAATTCAGACCTTAGAGTCTAAGTTCATGCAATTGGGCATCTCAGAAAGAAGTGGGGTGTTAGCTAGTATAAAAGTAAGGGCCACCTTCATTGAAGAGATCAAGGTCAAACAATTTGAGGATGATAATTTGGAGGAGCTTAGAAAGAAGACTGCGAATGGTAACGCACAAGAGACCACTCTTGATGCGGATGGTGTGCTCATTTTTAAGGTAAAATTTGTGTTCCTAGAGTAGATGACTTGATTGAGAAATTGTTGGCGGAGTCTCATGGTTCGTGATATTCTATTCATCCGGGTGTGACCAAGATGTATAGAGATTTGAAGCGGATTTATTGGTGGCCGGGTATGAAGAAAGACATAGCGGAGTTTGTGGTGAAGTATCAAAATTGTCAACAAGTGAAGTATGAACATCAAATGCCGGCAGGTTTACTTCAAAGAATGATAATTCCAGAATGGAAGTGGGAAAGAATAGCCATGGATTTTGTGGTTAGTCTTCCCAAGACTTTGGGGAAGTTTGATTCTATTTGGGTAGTGGTTGATAGATTAACCAAGTCAACCCATATTATTCCGATAAGAATAGATCATAATGTTGAACAATTGGCTAAAGTGTATGTGAAAGAGATAGTGAGGTTGCATGGAGTGCCCCTTTCTATTATCTCAGATCGTGGTACCCAATTCACTTCCAAGTTTTGGAGGAAATTGCATGATGAATTGGGCAACAAATCACCTTTTAGTACAACCTTCCATCCACAGACAGACGGACAGTCAGAGAGGACTATTTAAGTATTATAAGACATGTTGCGGGCATGTGTGCTTGATTTTAATTTGGAGGACATTGGGATAAATTCATACCTTTGTGTGAGTTCTCCTATATTAATAGTTATCACTCCAGCATTGATATGGTACCATTTGAGACACTTTATGGGAGAGGATGTAGATCACCCATAGGTTGGTTCGAGGCTGGAGATGTGAAATCATTGGGGGTTGATTTAGTGAAGGATGCTCAAGATAAGGTGAGGCGTATTCAAGCTAAGCTTTTAGCAGCCCAGAGTAGACAAAAGAAGTATGCGGACCATAAGGTAAAAGACATGGCGTTTCAAACCGGTGAGAATGTTCTTTTTAAGGTATCACCTATGAAATGGGTGATGAGATTTGGTAAGAAAGGAAAGCTAAGTCCGCGATACATTGGTCCATTTGAGATTCTTGAATGTGTCGGACTAGTAACATATAGATTGGCTTTACCTCCTAATCTATCAGGTGTTCATCCGGTATTTCATGTATCCATGTTGAAGAGATATCATGGTGACGAGGATTATATCATAAGGTGGGACTCAATTGTGTTAGACAAGGACCTCAAATATGAGGAGGAACTGATTGCAATTCTTGATCGTGATGTGCGTAAGTTAAGGACCAAGGAGATTAAATCCATGAAAGTTCAATAGAAGCATCATCCAGTTGAGGAAGCTACTTGGTAAACCAAGAGGGACATGCGAGACAAGTATCCCCAATTGTTCGTCGATTCAGGTACTACTTCATTCCTTCCTTAGCCTATTTTCCTAACTTTTGTCACTCGGGGACGAGTGATGGGTAAATTGGTATCTATTGTAATGACTTGTTCCCGTCGTTATAGAAATGCCAACGGGGGAAAATTTGGGGTCTGAAAACTTTTTCGTAGTATTTGGATTTCCTAACCTAGTCCAGATTTGGACGAAATCAGAGTCTTTGAGGTGTAGGGAAATCTGGTAACAATCAGGTGATTCATTTATGATTTTGATTGCATGAGTAGTTAGATAACTCATTAAAGAATCCGTACAACTTTACGGAATTAAATTTGTGTGAGTAGAACTCTCGGAATCGATCTTAGCGTGAAGGGTATTTTCTGAGTGTCGTGGGTTAGAGGTGTGTTGTGAAATGGGGATTTTGGAATTATTAAAATAGCTCATTGGTTCCGTGCAAGCCGCCCTGACGGGATTTCGGTCGCTCTGGAGAGGCCGCTATAGTGGGGTGAGGGCCGCTGTGGCGAGCTCAACGCGACTTAAGGTCGTTAATAAACTCCTAAAAGACCTTATTATGCACTTTTCAACTTTTAGAGCTAAGAAACGAACCCTAGGCGACTCCTACTCATTTTTAACCATTCTTGTGGCTAAATGTGAGCTTTCCCCCCCCCCCCCTCCCAAATCCGTCTCTCGATCCGTAGAACGTAATAAAATGGGTGAATATTGATGGGGGAAGGTTTTGTTATAGATTCTATGGCGGAAACAACCCTAATTTGGATAATTGGGATCATGGGTTTGATCTAGGGTTCATAGAATTGTTAGTAATTCAAGTAATTAGTGATTGTTTATTGATTTCCGTATTATATTGATTGTTTGTAGATCAAGAACAAGCGGAACGAATCCGTAAAGGGAAGGATCAAGTTTCTTAGGGTTTCAAGTTTATTTTGAGGTAGGTGATGGTTGTGATTCTATGATTGTGTGATGTATGTTTGATTTTGCTTTATTATGATACTTGTATATGTATGAATGTTGCAATGTTGATAACACTTGTTGTAAATGAAATAGAGGAATGATGATTGTCATGAAATCATGACTTAAATGTATGATCCTGATGATATACTTGTGATTGTTATTGTGGTGTGTTGAATGGATCGGTTGCCACGTTCCGGCATAACTAACTTGGATTGGCTGCCACGTTTCGGCATAACTATGGGATCGGTTGCCACGTTCCGGCATAATTATGAAATCGGATACCACGTTTCAGTACGCTAACTATTTGGATTTTTGGTTCCATGAGAGGACCAATGATTTGATATAAAACGTGAAGTTGTTCGTTGATTGTATATGTTGATATATATATATGCATGTGATTATAATGTTGTCTTGACTTGCTTATGTTGCACTTAGTGGGGTAGCCGCGTGATTCTACCAGTACACTGTGGTTGTGTACTGATACTACATTTCCTCTTATTTTTGTTGAGTACAGGGAATCTTCAAGCGGCTACTAACAGACCTCGCTTAGGAGATCAGTGATCGTTCAAATTCAAGGGTGAGCCAATTCTTTCGGGCTGCCATGGAATTCTCTTTCGTCTATGTCCAACATTTTCGGACTTAGACTTATGTTCTAGTTAGTGATTAGTTCATTAGTTTGGGGTTGTATCCCTACTTGTTTAGACTTGGTTCATTGTTAGATGTTTTGGTACATTTACTTGCAGGTTCTAGGTTATTTATTCCACATTGTTTAGTTCGTTGTTAGACTTTTGTTGGAGTTTATGGGAACTCCATATTTATTTCCTTAGTATTTAACTTTCTCGTATCCTTAAATGTCTTAGTTTTAGATCAGTTGCTTGGTTTGGGTTGTAGTAGTCGTTCTCCCACCGGAGTGTTAGTGTGGGTGTCAATCACGATGGTCTGGGTCGTGACACACACACACACACATATATTGTTATTGTCTCAAATTATTTACTCCCTCCATTCTAAATTAATTGAATTTTTGAAACATTTTTCATTTTTTAAATTAACTTAATTGTTCAATTTTCAAGACTACTTTTAGAATGTTCTTCCAATTTTACCCTTCATTAGTTAGTATTAAAATTACTTATTAATTAATGTTTAGTTATTTTAATCATAAATTTGATAATAATTAATAAGGGTAAAAATGGAAACTTATGCCTAATTTATGTCTTAATCTTCTTTTCTTAAAGAGTATGTAACACCACAACAATTCAATTAATTTGAAATGGAGGGAGTATTAAATATTATTTATCATCTAGCGCATTTTTCAAAGCACCAAATTTAATAAAGTCAAAGGATAATATAGTAATATATCCATATTATTTATTGTTTCTTAAAAGGTATCTCAAGTCAATAATAAATAATTATTGTTGGAGAGAGAGTATCAATGTGAATGAGTAGAAAATCTAAATAAAACCTAGGAATAAAGCAAATTAACAACCTCAAGAAGTAATAATACCCCATTATCAAGGATTTTGTAGTTTTCAAGAAAAACTATACTAACGGGTAAAATGAAAAAAAAAAAAACTTTTCCTTAAATTTGTAAAAAATACTTTTTCCGTTCACTTTTACTTATCACTTATTCTTAAAATAGATTTTCATTTTTACATGTCACTTTTGATGTTTCAAGAAAAACTAATTTTTTTTTTTTCATATTTTACCCTAAACAATAAATACTCCCTCTGTCTCTAATTACTTGTCCACTTTTCCTTTTTTAGTTGTCTATAATTACTTGTCCATTTTGACAAATCAAGAAAGGACAAAAATTTTACATATTATACCCTCAATTAATTACTTTGAACAAGGTAGAACTTCTTGAAAATCTTAAGTTTTTATTTCATCCACTTCAAAATTAATAGAGGTAAATGATAAACTCACTATGTCAATAATTGTTTTCTCAATAGGTGTGTCAATTCAAGTAAGTAATTAGGGACAGAGAAATGGAGTACTTATCTTCCAAATCATTTTCCAAAACCTAACTAAACATCATTTAATAGAGATAATTTGGTAAAATTATACTTATATCAATAATCGTTTTTTAATAAATGTGTCAAATCAAATAATAAAATAAAAATAAACAGGGAGAGTAATAAATAATTTAAAATAACTATTTACGAGCAAGTGATATATACACATCGGATACTTTTACTTGTAATAATTTTTTGTTGAGTAAATAAAATGATCCCACGACAAGACGCACAGAAAGGCAGGAACATAGAAATGACCATCAAAGAAGTGAAACAACATAGAATCTTCAATTATTTTTAATAAGCCACCGACCATTTTGAGAAAATGACATTGAAATTTTAACTACATTTGAACCAATTCTCCATTAATCAAATCAATCCTTTCACATTTCCCATCTATATACCTTCCAAACACTTTTATTTATTTATAATTTTCATTCGATGATCGAATACGTTAGGAGGGCCTACTTACTTTGATTTGTGCTAGAAATCCCACTTTGAATAGCTTCCTCCCTAAAGTTAATTATGTCATACTTATATTTGAATCTGAGATCTCTTAGTATGCCATAAGTGCCATTCATCAGAAATTTAACAAGTGATTCATCAATTCTTAAATATCAACCGTTTTGACAAATTAAATTAGTTTCAAAATAATTATATTTCTAAATTCAAGGTCTATCAGAAATAATCTCTTGTAGGGAGCGATATTTTTTAACATAATTTTTTTCCAGATGTGTCGAACATGAACCTATGGTTAAGAGCGGAAAAATCTCAATCATCTGACAATTTATATTATTTTTTTTAGATTTTTCAATCGATATCCAATATCTGCACTGATATAATTAGTTAGAGTTCGCATATTATAAAAGGTGATGATCTCCAAAAGGATGAAGAATCACATTGATTCAAGAAAGAAGCCAATGATGTAGTGCCACAACAGCATTAGTGGAGCATACATATCACATATATAGAGTTTGCAAAGCATGGAATCATAACAAAAAGTTAGACGTAAGCATTCACATATATTTCAAATTAATTAAAGAAACACTCGTCAAACCAAATTCAAAAATTGGAAGAAAAAAAAGAAACACTCGTCAAACCAAATTCAAAAATTGGAAGAAAAAAAAAGAACTAAGTGCCACAATTGTCCCTCTTCTCCAAAAAAAATATTTTAAAAAATAGCCACTTTGAATGACAAGAGGTACCCCATTGATATATTAATATCAGTAAAAAAAAGTGAATACATGAAGGAGAGGTTAGATATAAACGTCCCTACCATTTGGGTTAAAAAGTGAATACATAAAAAATTTACTCCCCGTTTCAGAATAATTGTCATGTTTTGCATTTCAAGAGTTACTTTGAATTTTGATTAGATTAATTTAATATTTAAAATTTAAAATTATATGAAAAGTACTTTAAATTGAAATCTTTGTTATATCAATATGATGGAAAAATACATCTTAAAATATTCGTCAAATCTCAGATAGTTTGATTCTCGGAAAGTAAATTATGAAAAGTAAAAAAGGAATAGAGGTGGTACCATTCTAGATCTTAACCGCTATAAATAGATGCCAACTACTTCATTTTGTCTAGCCTCCTTTACACATTTTTCACTCTTCCATTCTATACCATTCATTCATATATACACAACTTCATTTACACTCCCCCCACCCCACCCCCACCCTTCCTCATTTTGCTTCTTGTTTCATGAAAGTTCATTAGAGCACAAGAGTGGATCAACAATATCTAAAAGTAACTCGATAGGAATCAAACGAGAAAGATAGAGTCATTATCATTCTAATTGTTGTCAGAGGACCTTAAGTGAAGGCGTGGTTTCATTTCATTGAAGGTCATAACAGCAATGGAGTATTACATGGATGAGAAATGGAAACTATCAAAGGAAGACCCTAACAATAATTCTTATAATTCATCCTCTAAGTCATCTCTAAGGAGGAGTTATTCACAACATTGTCCCATAAGTTCAGATCCTCCTCTCCCAAGGAGTTATTCACAAAAGACAAGTTCTTCTTCCAAGTCAAGGCTATCAAAGAGTTCATCCCAAAGGTCTTCAAATTTCAAAAGCAAGTGTAGTACCATGGCTAAGGAACAAAAGGCAAAGTTTTATATTGTAAAGAGGTGCATCGCCATGCTTGTACGATGGAACAAACATGACAAGCATGGAGATTCATGAGAGCAAATGTACTTAATTTTAGCGATTGAACTTCTCTCAACGATCTTAAGGTCAATCGTGAATAGCTAGCCCTATTCACGATACCTTTAGTTGTCACAAAAAAAAGTCTAATTTCTTGTAGTGAGCGATAATAATAGTCATTATATATAGTTTGTGCAAGGAAGAGACTTTAGTTTCTCCTAATTATCCTTCTACTTTGTATTTGGATTAGATTGTAACTTCAACAAGGAGTACCACATTGCAAATTTATTTTTTTTAAAACTGTAATATATGATAATAGTATAAGTTTTTTGATTAAATTATTTGAATAATTGAACTCTTCTAAAAACCATGTCACATGGTGTAACTGGAAAATAAGTTGTTATTGTCTGGCCCCCCTTCCAAAAAGATTCCTTTTTTGCAATTGGAACTACCAATTATAAGAGACATGACAAAACTATATCTGCCTTGGAATGGTCACCATTTGTCCCCTTAGAATCAAGTAAAAGGTGGCATCATATGTGCATGATAACAAAATCACACCCCATCTCCAAATAATTGAATTGGAAACTGGAAATTACTCTTGACATTTACTCCTCCTATATATCTTAAATAAATTATCCATATTACTTAAAGTACAATCTCTATTTAGTGAATATTTATTTTATTTATGTGTCATCGAGCTATTAATAACTTTTGATTTGTCTGCTTGGACATGAAATACCTAAAACAAAGAAAGAAAAATGTTATTGTAAATGACACAAGAAATGGACCCACTCTACAAATAATTGCGTAAATTTCAGGAATCAGGTTCCAAATTATTTGGACATAAAAGTTTGTTCCGGATAGCATATCGACCATGTCACGACACACATTGTCGTAAGTGACACCCACACTAAACCACCTGGTGGGAGAACCAACAACTAACTCCAACAAAACCCAACACACCATTTATGAAAATGAGTTTATCATACAAAGTAGTAAAAACAGTCTAAACAACTAAAGAATTGAGTCGCATGAACGCAACCCAATAATCAACAAACATTTGCAAAAATAACAACCCCTAAGAACTTAAAGTTGTAGTACCAAAACTCTAATGTCTAAAATAAAGGGGATGCAACCCCAAAGCTTAAAATAATAAGCAATAGTCTTTAAGAATGTCTTAGTCCAAAAAGATGGACAAAAAAAGAAGAGGAATTCATGGAAGTCTGAAAGAATAGCTCACCCTTGGATTCAATGTCAATTAACATTCTTTAACTGAGGTCTCAGATCAGCCGTTGAAAGATGCCCTATACTCAACAAGAAAAGAACATGTGCAGTAGCAGTACAAAAATCACAATGTATTGGTAGGATCACACGGCTAGTTCAATTCATGAAAGGAAATAATTTACCCCAATATAGTAACACAGAACATCACATATTACAACAATCACCAATTCATATGGACTCCCAATCACAATATCCTGAAAAAATAATGCATGAATGTATGTCCCACATGATCACAAATACAAATGTCCGGCCCTCTCATAGAATCATAAACACATAATCAGTCCTCTCATGGATCCATAAACACATAATCGGTCATCTCATGGAACCCACGCTCAAAATATTAGGGTATCGACGAACTGACGTGGTACCTGAGCCAACCAGAGTTAATAAACATATCAGGCGCGATATCTTCTGACCATTAGTATTCATGTACTTGTGGTGTACCCGAGTTAATCACCAATCACAAACAACATGCACAGTCACAAACACAATGAACAATACCACTTGAGAGCCATAAGTCACATAAACAAGTTCATTGCATGAGATTATTAACATGATGTCATTTCATATGATTCCCTATATTTTTCCCTAACACGGATTGCACACTGATACTATAAAGTAGTAGACATGCATACAAATATAAATCAGAAATATACAACCATCACCTATCTCGAATCAAGGCCATTGGAAACTCTAAAGAATCCGAGCTTTCTCATTTTGAAATGCCTTAGCTTGTTCTTGGTCTAAAACAATAAATAATGCAATAATTAAACAAAAATGACCTAAACATTACCTGAATGATAATTAAATTATAATCCCATGCCAATTCATGATCATCTTCCCAACTTAGGACTTTTTCACTATGAAATTCTTTCAAAACCCTCCCCCAAGAGTAATATCATAGATTCTAAGGTTTAAGAATCAAATTACAAGATTAAGGAGTAACAAACTTACCTTTACCAATAAATTCCATGGAAAAACGAGTAGTATCTACCTCTAAATTGCCCCTCTCAAATCCTAAGAATAAAATGCAATAATTAAGAGGTTTTGGGATTATTTCTACATAAAATCCTATGTGACCACACTATAACGGTTCAACCCAATATAACAACCTCGTTATAGTAGAACTAACTCCGATATAGCACCTGCACATGCCCATTATAGCGAAAGCCTCGCACGATAGTAGACTATGTGAAGTATTATAACTTTAGAAATTCTTGAAAAGTGCTTTTGTCACGATAAAAAAATAGACGTGATGACACTTGTGTATTCCCACCAAGACAAGTCAACCTCAATCCAACGGAAATGAAATAGATGCAAAAATACAGTAAAACAAGAACAAGAAAAAGGTGGAAAACTCATTCATTCTAAACAATAGCCCAAAACTTGATTTTCACGTGTACAAGCCACTAAATACATAAGTGAGGAATTAAGAAATAAATACAAGTCTCAATCTTTGTTTCTCAAATTGAACAAAGTGTAAGAAAAGGGAAAAAAGAGGTCCCGCCGAATGACAAGCAGCTACTCTTCAAGTTCTTGGCAAGCCTCGAGATCAAAAGAAGGAGAAAGAGATCACACGGGTCCGGGATCGGAACCTACACAAGTGTAGAAGCAAGGGATGCGTACCAACAAGACGGTACCCATCAAACAACCTACTAAACAAAACAACTAGCTAGAAAACAAACACCCTTGACTCTCCAACCGAACCTCCCCAACTACAACCTTCACAGAAATCATCCCAATCTAGCAATTCTACAATACACGGCTCACAAGACCTAATATGCATAGTTCAATCTTCATAATTCAACTGTCAAACAAATTAAATAAGTCAATCTCAAAGTCAAGTAGTTCAGTCACACGCAACAGGTATATCAATCTCAAGTATCAAGCAAGTCGCGCCTAAGAATCAAAGCATCAAGTCACAATAATCAATCTCTCGCCAGAACCATTTCCCATCAGCATAATATCACTAGCCGAATTTCCCATTGGCTATATATCTAATCACTAGCCAGAACCATTTCCCATTGACTTTATAAATCATCACATGCCTCATCATGGTGTTCACAATGAATGCACATAAGCAATATCACACCACACGGAAAAGACAACAACTCATATAATCCAATTCCACATTCATGCTTTCAAGCCTTTCATCAATCAATCAACAAGGGTTACAAAAAGGCAATTCACATCATCATGTTCGTCACATAGCCTTTTTTATTTCAATTCCTTTTTATTCATTTAGATGTAATAAGTGGATAATTTAACCCTTCACCTCATCCTCATTACTCTCAACATACAAGCAACGAAGGAAGCATACAAATTCAACTAGAATACAAGGTTTAGGAAGCCACTTGCCTTAAATCAATCAACAATCACTCCAAGAGTTGAGTCTTCCCCTTCTGAACAACTTTCAAAGACATACAATCTATACACAAGCAAGTATTCATAATCACTTTCCGGAACGACAAGACCCACAACAATTCCCTTGAAAGATGGGTTAATCAACACAATACCCAATTCAAAAATTAAGGTTTGAATCCGAAAAACAATACTCAAAAATAATGTTTAAGGTTTTAGGTATTCATTAGTGAAAACCATTTCAAAAAATGAATCAACACCACTTCAAAATCACCATTTAGCTAAGAACTTGAGTTCTTGAAAAACCTCATTATTCACCAATCAAAACCTCATATTTTGATGTTAAAACTCATAATTAATCAAGGAAAAATAAAGGTTTAGGATTAAGAAAACTTACTCAATTGATTTAGCATATAAATCCTTCCAAAAATCACAACCAAAGGTCCCGAAAGCTCAAAATTGGAAAAGTGGACTTAAACCCCAAAATGACATGCCAAAAACCCTCCCAGGTTTGGCAAAGCGAACCCTGCTCAAATCTCAGGTGGCTTTGCTTATACGAAGCTTGCAATCGCAAATAGGCCATTCACGATCGCGAAGGTCAAGGGAAGTTGACCCTTCACGAAAGCGAACTACAGCTCGCAAAAGTGAGCTCCTCCTCATAATCGCGAGAGACACCAGATTCAGGCACCAGAAAAATCAGCCAACTGTCAACACATCTAAAAGACCCTCAAAATTTATTTAGAACCCGTACACACAAACCAAATATGCAAATAAATTATACTCGACGTTTTGGACTCAATGAAACCATTAAAATACGAATCAGAGGTCTCCTTGACCCGACATCCGTGAAAACCACAAGAAACTAACTCAAACCTAAAATGGTTAAAACAAGCACGTACCTCTCAAATATCAACCAAGACATCACATGGGCCTAAAATCATCCCCCAAATCCAATGGAATTCTCAAAATTCCGATATGAGCATCCGAACCCCGAATGTTGATCAAAGTCAACCCAAAAGCTAAATTTCTATAATTTCACAACTTAGGACCTCAAATCCTCAAAAAGACTCGAAAACTGATACCGACAACTCTCACAGCTCAAATTTCATATTTTGAGACTGATAAAATCAACGAAATTCCATTTCGACACTCGAAACTCCAAAATACCCAAACCACTTTCTTAACAACTTAGCCTTTAAAACTCACAAACCTAACAAATTCTCAACTTTTAAGTCAAAGTTCAAAACTAACTTTTCAAATTCAATCATAAAATACTCGTGGTAGGTATGAAGAGAGGCAAAACGGTCAATTCACGAAATTTTTCAAAAATGACCGATCGGGTCATTACAACCTTTTTCACAACACACAGACTTTCCTTGACGTCCCAACCTATACCTTTCATACCAAGATTATTTCTGGAAGTTCTACTTATCCGGATTTAATTTCGTAAAGCCCTATAAGGTTCCTTAGTGTCTTGGATAAAGAAAATATCAACCAAGCCTATACATTACACCTCGCCCATTTTCAGATGGCCGTAGACCGCACCTAGCTCAGATTCCATCTGAGGTTGGCCTAGCCTAAAATTTTTAAGTCACTATCCAGAAAGTTTTCTGGCCCAAATTCTTTCACTGTTGGACTTATCATAATGATCAGGTCTTTACAATATATATCAATTTTCTCATCGCTCATCCCCGAGTGATCGATCAAGAAAAATAGGCTAAAATAGAAAATAGGATAGTACCGAATCCTCGAACAAGTGAGGGTAGTTGTCCCGCATGTCCCTCTCGGTCTCCCAATAGCCTTTTCAATCGGTTGATGTTTTCACTGAACCATTACTAATTTGATTTATTTTGTTCACAACTTTTGAACATCCTTATTAAGAATCGCAACTGGATCCCTTTCATATTGCAAGTCCTTATCCAACACTATTGAGTCTCATTTGATGATATAATCTCCATCTCCATGGTACTTATTTAGCATATACACTTGAAAAATTGGGTGGACTTGGACAAGTTGGGTGGTAATGCTAAACTACAAGACACAGTCTCCACATAGTCAAGAATCTCAAATGGACCAATGTAGTGAGGTCTAAGCTTACTCTTATACATTGAGAGTGGAATCATGGGTCTCTCCCGACACCACCTTACCTTTGATCTTAACCAATTCCTCATCATCAAACTACTTAGCTTGATTTCTTCTCTGAAGGTGGGATTAATCTCAATACTTTCTAACACCCCACCCTTCTCAGAGATGCTCAACTGCATGAAATTAGATTTCAAAGTATGAATATCTTTGGAAAAAAGGCCGCTTAGACACCCCAAGCAAGCCAAGCTGTCCTTGCTAACCATATTCCGACTCAATGCTTCTCTCAACACATTGGTCTTACCTAGATGATACTGAATGGTCACCTCATAGTCCTTGAGCAACTCCATCCATCTTCTCTACCTCATATTCAGATCCATTCGAGTGAACATATGTTGTAGGCTATAATGATTAGTGAATACTTCACACTTAAATCCATACATATAATACCGCAAAAATATTGAAAGCAAACACTACCTCTGTCAACTTTAAATCATGGGTGGGGTAGTTTATCTCATGGACCTTCAATTGTATGGAAGCATAGGCTATGCCATTTGTTTCCTACATAAACTCAGCACCCAGATCCGAATTCAAAGCTAGCCTCACAATAAACAATAAAATCTTTACCTTCCATCGCCAATGCCAGGATAGGTGAGGTAGTCAAAAGATCCTTGAGGTTTTGGAAATTCTCTTAACACTTATCTGACCACTTGAATGGTACCTTTTTTGGAGTCAACCTGGTCAAATGTGTAGCAATAAAAGCAAAGTTTTTCACAAACATGCGGTAGTATCTAGCAAGACCCACAAAACTCCAAACTTTTATCACAGAGCTAGGCCAAAAGACGAAGCTCACCTTGGATTTGAAATCAAGTGTCTCTTATTTGAGGTCTCGGATCAACAACTGGAAGATGTTCTATACTCAACAAGGAAAGAATAGGTGCAATATCAATACACAAACTATAATGTATTAGTAGGAGCACACAAATAGTCCAAGTTATCAATGTAACAGTTCACCACAAAGAAGTAACCCAGAATAATACATATAACAAAAACTATCAACCACACAAACTCTCAAGTAACATGTCATGAAAAAAGAACAATACTTGGATGTATGTCCCATATGATCACAAATGTCTGATCCTCTCATGGAACCACAAACACATACCAAATCCTCTCACAGAACTCAAACCTAAATTGTTAGTGTACTAGCATGGTATTTGAGCCATCCTTAGTTAGTGTACCAGCGTGGTACTCAAGCCAACCAACAATTAATTAAAAACAATCATGCACAATCACATAGCACAATGAATAATACCACTTGAAAATCACAAGTCACAATAACAAGTTAATCGCATAAGATTACTTACATGATTTCAATTCATATGGTTCTCTACTATGCATTCCACAAACGCTACTAAAAAGCAGTAGACATGCATACATACATAAATCATAAACATACAATCATCACCTACCTCGAATCAAGCCTCTTGAAAAATTTAAATAACCTGAGCTTTTCCCTTTTGAAGTGTCTTGACTTGTTCTTACTCTAAAACAAACAATATAAACAACAATCAATCACTAATGGCCTATGATTTACCTGGATTATCAACTAACTCAAACCAATATATGATCATCTTTTCTAAATTAGGGCTTTTTCCATCATGGAATAATGTCAAACCTTCCCCCAAGAGAAATAACCTAGATTATAAGGCTTAAGAATCAATGCATAAGGGTGGGTAATCAAATTCTTACATTTATTGACGAATTCCATGGAAAATGAGTGCAAACTGCCCAAAATCACCCCTCTTTAGTCCAAGAAAAAATAAAAATAAAAATAAGGTGTTTGGGGTTGTTTCTGCATAAAATCATGTTTCGCCCCGCTATAGCAGTCTTCACGTTGTTATAGAGGGATGCCTCCCTGTCACGACCCGAGTCTACAACCTGGATGTGGCCAGCACTCAAGAACCATTATTGGTCCCCAAGCGAACCATCATCCTGGCTGACTACAAACGGAAGACTAACTTAAGCATGCAAAAGCTTAAAACCGAATAAAATTCAATAAACTCAACTTTTCAAAACTTTAACTCAAATGAACAACTTAGAATAAAAATAATATATTCAACTCGCCATAAAATAGGCAACTAAAGTCTTTAAAATATTTAATAAAATAAATGAATAATACAGACTTCTCAACTATACTGACTATCTATGAAGCCTCTAACTGATCTACATGGAAGTCGGGACAAGACCCACAACATCCTAACAACTGATATAACTGAAAGGTAAATGAAATCCTCCAGAAGCAAGGAGGCTCACCACAGTTAACTTGAACTTCCAGATGTATCAACGAAGCTCTTGTTGATGATCCTGAATACATGTGTCTGCATCATGAAAAGATGCAGGCAAATGGCTCAGTACGTGGAATGTACGAGCATGTAAGGGGAATTCTAAAGCATAACATAAGCTTGAAACTTGATAAAAAGGAAACATACTTACCTCTTCTCAAACTTACTCAACTCAAGGAATACTTAAGGATACTCAAAACTACTCAACTTACTCAACTCAGAAGTACTCAAGGATA